>WSTH01001234.1:0-13899 GCA_019616345.1 Ceratobasidium sp. 395
AATGGTTTGAGCGAGGCGTGCGCGGGCGTCACGTTCTTCATCCGTAATCGTCAATGTGTACGCTACCAACCCGAATCGTTAAGTGTTTTGACGAGGTGGGAAGAAGTAAAGCGTACTTTTAGAAAGAAGGTGAGAATACGTCGCGACGTGTTCGAGGGACATAACCAGCAGTTGGCGGAGCTCGCGTTCAGAGGAGAGTGGGAATATGAATATGTTCACGAACAGCACGATTGCTGAGCCCCATCTGTCCCAGCCGATTAGTGGATGAGACACTATGGTTGGCTGAATGAACCTACAAGTACGCCTCGATGTACGCCTTCAAATATGTTGCATTAAATCCGGCACCAAGCATAATCGAAGTATATACCTGCAATGCGTCAGAATAACAGCCATTCAGATAAGTAAAACCAAACTCACCCCGTTGAAGCTCATCAGGATGGCCAAGAGCGAGAAACCGAAATATTTCAATCCCTGGGCCTTGATCAGCGCCAAGAGATACACCATAATCGTGAATACAACGGCTTGAGCGACGGGTACATGACCGAGTTTAGCGAGGATAAGGAAGTTGAGAGAACCGATGCAGACGCCGAGGATGCCGAAGAATGTTGCGGTCAGGCAGGCACCGACGGACTAGAGATCAGTCGAGTCAGTTAGTTTACACAAATATAGCACCAGGTCGTAATACGTACCTTGCCAGGGGTGCCTGCGATCACGATGAGGATTGTACCAGTTAGAGCAACCGGAACTTGAGACAAGTCGTCAAACCTATAGTGTATCAGTCTGGTATAACTAAATGGAAAAATTCAATGCTCACCCTCGCAGAAATACGATAATAAAGGCCAAAATATACGCCAAAGTTCCTACAACTCCTTCATCAGCCCATGTGTCTTCGGATCACATAAATACTCAACTCACCCTTGAAAACCGGAATGGCCTTGCGACTGAACGTAAAGTTACGAAACTTTCTGAGCTTGCATAGTAGCTTATTCTTCTTCGGCTTTGATTCAGCCATAGTGTCCGAGTAGAGGAAGGGAGAAGGGCGTGCTTAAGAATGCGGCTCGGTCATAGCTCGCCACTCGCCGTTCCATTCTAGGAGCCAGCCGGTGTCTCAACTGAGCCACGTGACATGCGTCATCTCCTCGGTTATCTCGATCAAAACAAACCTAAATCAGCTTCTGATAAACAAAACCACTATGAACATCTTAAAACTTCGTCTACTTGCCAGACTGTAAAGAGAGAGCTCAGGCCACGTTTCATATGCTAATAGGCTACAAGGCGCATGCGGAGGAGAGTAGCCAAACGGGGCAGGGTTATGGGGTAGTCTAGCGGTCATACCGACGCTCCTAACGCCAGGTCAAGCGACACCACACCTGATGGCTTTCTTGAAGGATATATGTTCTGTCCGAAGGTACGGAGTAGGGCTTGCATGGGTTATGAAAAGTAAACGTAGTTTTCCCTGCAGTGAATACACCACCGCCTTTGACCGCCCATATGGTTACAGGGACTTATTTCGTGCACGAACTACAAAAGCACATGGAAACTGAGGGTCCAAAACGGTCTTACAAGGGCCGGACGCCAGAGAGTGTATGCTCATCTGGTGGTCCGCTCGTGAGTTGGGAAGAGGCCGAGGGGGGAACGATAGACGGAGTAGACGCAGCTTCTTTTAGCTTCCATGTACTAGTGCATGACACTGTCAACATGACCCCGAGCTGAAAGACGCTACCCTAGACCGAGAAAACCTAGAGAGTTCGATTTGGAGGTTACGAGAATGTACACCTCAGTTTTATGTAATGACAAGATGAGTGCGAAGGCACAGCGTATACTGTATTGTCTTACAATACCTTATTTCATTACCCCATCGTTTCTCAGAACATCCTATCTCTTCACCTTCTTGCTTTCTTGATTAAACATAACCCAATCTTTCTAAGCGCAAAAGCCCTGCCTGCTCTTAAACTCAGCTTTATTATCAAAGTTATTACTCACCTCTCACAAACGCCAACCCTGTTCCGACATGCATGTGCTTGACACAAGGTCTCCTAGGAAGTATAGTTATTGCATCTAAACTTACTATCGCTAGTTATAGAACACCTCGCCTTCTCTATTTCATTGTGGTAATGCGCAATGCATCGGCAGAGGCCGACTTTGAAAGATATATGCGTACTATTTTAGACTATATGCTCCGAAGAGCAACTCCGTGGTCCTGAGCGCTGGGCCATGGAGCTACACAACCTTCGCCTTTGGTTCGGTTCGATTTTGTGATCACACTCAGCGACCTGAAAAGATCTAGAATTGGTCTGAATCGGCCACAAAGCACGCCTGCGCACACATCCAGGTACACATCCAGGCACGGTATAAGAGCGCCTAGTTAGTATGGAGCCTCGAGTCTACTTGAATTTCAAACGCTTGCGAGATCTGAAAGCCCTGTCAAGGCACCTCCCACCACTTGACCGATTTTGATGTTCTGGGTACTCTCGTGCCTTACATATCCTCGCGGACGTGGGGTACCCGACTCCGGTTGTTGGCCCCGATTGGCCCTCTACTTGGCAGGTTCTGGAGCTGCATTGAGTTGCAGCCTCGTGTAGCTCTGCGGACCAAGGGCGCCCGGTATTGGTTGGTAATTTTGACCATTTACATGTGTATTTTCAACAAAAACTTAGCGCTCGCTGTCATGCATTATAACCGGAAGGAGAGTATATAACAGCCAAGGGGAACGGTTCAGAGGACTCAGTGCTCAGCTCACTACCTCGCATACAAGTAAGGATTCGCCATTTTTTCACCATAACTTGCTGTTGCTGAGGTATTTTTACGAGTTAGCTTCCTCTTTCTAGATATGCCGGCAACCTTGAACGTTTTTCAACAAGTTTTCGGGCTCTCTCTCGCTTCAAACCTCGTTCAGGATTGTACGGGGACCTCTACCGAGCTCCAAGAAAAACTGGCCGGAGGACTTCCGGCGGCTCTGAAGGAAATAGGTTCGGGCTGGAAAGTCGTTTGGGGACCCATCGTGTGGAAGGCGGACGCTTGGGACCCATTTACCGCTCAGGACAACGCCTGTTACGTCGCTAAAAATGACGCGGTGCTGTTCGACGACGGCACTACTCGTTGCGCCTATGTGATTGCCATAGCCGCCACCAGTGGCATGTATGACTGGTGTCTTGAGGACGGCGCCATCGGTTCAGTTGCCAATGTCGACAAGTGGGTGACCACTACCAGTGAACCCGTTCCTGTCCCAAACAACGATAAGCTACCCCCGGGCACATACATTTCCGACGGATTTGGCCGAGCTGTATTTCAGCTCCTCAACAACTCACCACCCGAAGGCACTCCTGGCTATCCCAATATTCTTCCCGAGTTCTTGCAGACTCTCCCCGCTTCGCCGTCTTCGGGACCGGCCCCGAGACTTGTGGTCACAGGTCATAGTCTTGGCGGCGCTCTCTCTCCTTCCCTAGCATACACTCTCCTCACATCCAAGGCGCTTGGTCCGTTCGCTCAAGGAGATGTTCTCGTATATCCTACGGCTGGTCCATCACCGGGCAACGCTCAGTTCTCCGCCGATTTTAGCCGGTGCTTCCCTCCTTCCGGTTCACTTGGTGGATACCAGTGCTGGAACACCAACATCGTGAACAAACTGGATGTTGTCCCCTGCGCATATGCGACCGACCCACAATACAAGCCTCAAGTATTCCAGAACGTCTTGGTCCTGCTTGGTACACCGCCGACCGCCGCGAACTGGGCAACGAGGATGCTGATATATATGTCCAATAATCTCTATGCGCCCATCAAAGCTAGCTTTTTTGACTCTCAGGTTCCATATCCCCCCGCACAGCCCACCCCTTGGAGGCAAGTGGCTCATATGCAACACGTTCATGCCTATACCTGGGAAATCTTAGGCATAGCGCCACCACAGGGTCTCTGCGATGCATCTGAGCAAGACAAGTTGGCCAAATATCCGGTCTTCAGCACAATAACACGCATAGAGCGAGCAATTGAAGGTAGTAATCAGGCCTTGGCGAACGTAGGGATTGATGATCGGATTGAGCTGTAGAAGCGTTTCTTAGTGTTTTGTTTTGGTTGAAATACTTAGTGTGTAAATTGGACGTAGTAACCACCTGAAGGCAACACGTGAATACAAGTCTTACAGCGCTCGATTAAGTGCTTAGACTACCACTTTATGCTTTAACAGCTTCAAACGTTCGACGGTCGTGATCTTAGATATATTAGAGAGCTTGCGATCGAATCCCTATTCCTTTGTTTGGGTTGCGGCTCACGTGACTTTTCCATTTTCGATTTCTTTTTCCTACGACCACACTTATGGCCCAAACCCGTTGCTAAACTTTGCAGAGGGCCTCTTCCGGCCATCCAGTGTGCCTACAGCACTCAATATACGCCTCACGAAGAGTCCTCGACTGCCAGCGCTGAGGACGGTGATCATGTTATCGACACTCTGAGTCCCACTGTAGCAAGTCACGGGATTTCAGCTAAGTCCCTGCGGGGATTTGAATGAAGTCCTTGACAGGACTTATATTCGGGCCCGCCGGGACTTACTAGAAGTCCATTTTCAGGGCTTCAATTCAAGTGTAGAAACATCAACGTCTAATACAAAAAAGTCCGGAAGGGTCCACTTAAGTCCCAAAACTGCCGTTTCAGTCCACAAATTGGCCGCTAAATAAGTCCAGTGGATTTCGAGAAGTCCTATTCTGGATTTTAACATACTCCAGGGATTTTGCCGGAAGTCCACCGGTACTAGTCCAACAGGACTTTTAATTAGTCCTCCTTATATTTCTTTCACTTATTGCACTCGTGGACTTTACCATCCGAGTCCATGGTGTCCAGGTCACTCGTTCCACTGGGTGTATGCGCATAAAATGATATTAATTTGAGCATAAATACTGGCATCGTGAACGTTCAAAAGTGAAAAATTATGCATAGAGAAAAAAATATCCGCTTGCGAGTGGATATTTGTGCGTCACCGTAACTGACGCGCTCCAAGCACATGCCTGCCGAAGGAGGTGCTGAGGTGCAGGTGGAGGATATAGGTCATCGTGGGGGGCGGTCTACTCGCTGTGGCCACCTGGCGTCACCGGTTGAGTTGTACATGAGAGGGCGGGTGGGTGAGTGCAGGCGTGGACGAGTAAAGGGCGCGGGCTCACAGGAAGTGCTTCAAGGCGTGCCGCACTCGAATGAAAGGCAAGTGAAGTCTGAGGGAGCGCGTCACATTGGTACGCGCGCTGTAGCGTCAGGTACGGAAGCCAAAAAAGGTAAAGCGGACCGTTTAACGTAGGGGCGAGAAATCAGGCGTCGGCAAGGGCAGGACCGCGGTTCATTATATGAGTTAGCGAGGCCTGAGCGCAAGAACGGTTGCACGCACCGGCCGTGTATGCAGGTGAGTCAGCCAGTCAGTGACACGACTACTTGGGCAAGTCAGTGCACCTAGGCGCGTGGAAGACCGGGTGGGTCATGCAATTGCGATACGCACTGAGCGATTGCGAGCGTTGGTACGCATAGGGCTTGGGGCGAGGAACAGTAAGGGCTGGACGGGACAGTAATGGCGCGCGATTGACTTACCGTTATGTCCAAGCCTGTGGTGCGTATCTCTGACTAGCGGTACACCCCGATGGTACATCGCTTGATGTTGCATTCCGAAACCTCGCTTTCTTTGGGCGAAGTCGACTGGCGAGTCCGTTTCTGATCATCGTGGCGTGGATACGGTCGGTCTCTTGTTTGATGAGATGTTGGAGCCGCTCATGACTGTCGTCACCAACTCGGGCAGCAGAAGCGGAGTCGTAAAGGGCTGGTGGTTGGAAGGAACACTAGCAGCGGGAATTAGTTCTGGAGGCGCGAGAGTAAGCATAGGCATAGGGGCGAAGGCAAGTTTGATGGAGGGCGTAAGCGAAGAAATATGCAAGGGCGAGCGTTGTGGTAGACCTAGGATGTTGCAAAGGTAGGCGAACCGTGTTGAGTGGTTGGGGTTGTCTGTTGTCAGTTGGGCGGGGTGGCGGCGAACAAGGTCAGGGATTGGCCGAACTAAGATGGCACGTGATACGCCGCCCAGGGTTGCAACACAACCACAACTTAGCCGTTTTTCGCACCTTTGCCGTAGTCTCACTCGCTGCCGATTGACGTGACAGCCATTACTCGCTGCTACTTTGGTCTGTGCTGTCCCTCGGCGCTCAAACTTGCACCGCTACCCCCGCTTCGGTTGGGCAATCCCGCCCCTTCGGATCACCTCCCGCGCCCTACGGCCGCCTCGTTACGGGACAAGCAACGCGTCCGCGCCCAGGCGCAAACATGTGCCGCCGCGATTAGCAAGTCCCGCCAACTGGGCCGTAACTAAGCGATCTGCCGAGTATATGCCCGACAACACGCGATACAGCAGCGAGACACGCACCCCGTGTTCCACGTCCCCACGCTCAAAGCGTAACGCCCCAGTCAGGCATACCGGATATCTCCCGCCAACCACGCTCGTACACTACCCCTCTACCCCTCGCACTGGTTCTGCGTGTCTCCACTGGCCGCACCGGTGCGACAGGCTCCTCCATTCATAAATGCATGTCGCCTATGCCCATACAACCGCCGAACGGTCCGCGGGGGCGAGAGACGATGCGAGCAGCACCCGGCGCGACTCCACCTTATTCACACGAGGAGCAGCTGTACAGACGTGGTCGGTCCGCGTCGCATAATACCTACGTCTAACAGCCGGCCAAGGTTCCTGGTCCACCACCTCACGCACCTCAGGACTAGCAAGGCGCGCGTGCGCCCGCTACGGGCATTGTGCCGCTCAACGAAGACCTCGATCACGATGAGAGGAGCAAGAGTCTGGTCCGCCAGTGGTCCAGCAGCCGATGTTATCTCCATGCAAATCAGCGCAGAGTATCGTCGACTGGGCGAACCATACCCAATCCCAACATCCGCTCACGCGTCCGAATCAGCCACAACCTACGCCTCCCGGTTTAGGTTCAATCGCGGGTTCGCCTGTGGTTGCCGTCTCTGCCGCAACAGGCGAGCGCGCGCGGACGTTCGAGGTCTCGGGGACGAAGTGGCGACCAGAGCCAGGTGCAGCCCCCGTTGATGAACCTAATTATGGAGGGGAAAGGGCGGCAGTGCCGCGCGCACCACCGGCCGTGCTACGCGGACGCAACGCTTAGCGCATAACCCAGTGTGCTACCGCCACCTGCGCCCGACCATCCTCTCTAACCGCCCTCAACAACACATGTGTGGGACCCGCTACTCGCGCCAACACAAAACGGGACCAAAAATTGCCACGCCCATGCGTGGTCCAAGACCTGCCCGACACGCACGCTGCTGCCCAATTGAACCAGGCCTGTGCGGCCATCCCGCGACTTGGGACGTGCGTGCGCATCTGAGCCGCAGTACGAATACAAATCTCCGCACCTGGCTGGCCCCATCAACCGGGCTGCAACCCCCGACCTGCAGAGGATACGGCTTGACCAGCCACGGTACGGCCGCGCTCTACGCGCCTGGTGTTTGTCTCTTGCGCCGCAGACACATCGTTCGCGTCCGGTGACTCGGACATATCGCTGATACACGGGAGTGCCCGCGCATTGGACATAATCGTGTTCAACCGTGAGCGTCGGTAATCCCCCGCGCTCCCGTTGATCGCACTGACGCGACGGGTTCGTTTATTCTCTTGGGGGAATGAGCGGAGTGGCGGCACAAGCAACTTTCCGTACGGAACATGAAGGTTTACTACCGCTAGCACACTTTGCTTCTTTAACCCAAGGTCTCCCACATCCTCGTATTATCTCGGCTCGCCCTCGTACGCAAAACTTCTCACAAAGGCCAACCATCACATCGCTCTGGTTTATTTCTAGTATTTCCGCTTTGCATTCTGTCACTTTAGTTATTCGCACTCAGTTCGAACAGTGTTTCGGTGTTGTAATTCGTAATCTTTTGTACAGTTTGGTAGTAATACTCGTCCATCCATTGCACTAGATACATATGCCTGTATCGTGCCGACATTAGCTGCAGTATCTATATTACAGTATGCCTTCTACACGCATAACTTACCTTGATATTCTGTGATTTTCGCAGCCGATCAATTTCCCCGCCCTGGACTTGATTAAACTCCTTTGAGGGACTTTCTTCGGTCCCGGACTTGAACCAAATCCCTGATGAGGTCCTTCTAAGTCCAAACGCGATGTCAAACCCACGACAGGTGAGCAAAAATGGACTCGCCTGGACTCATGTTTTGACGGGACTCCCCTATAATCCTGCGTGGACTGTCAGGAAATCCGACAGAGTCCAACGGAGTTAGTTAAAATCCTACGACTTCCCACAGTGGTCCTAGAACCCCCAAACTCCCCCAAACTACGACTTCTGAACTCAACGAAGTCAGAAATACTCGATATTGGGGTCTTCAACTTGTGCTTAGGTGGACAATTCTCGAAAATACGGTGCTTGTGTGAGTATAGAAAAAAGAAATCGAAATTGAAAAAGTCACGTGAGCCGCAACCCAAACAAAGGAATAGGGATTCGATCGCAAGCTCTCTATTGAGCCCTATATAAGTACTTAAAAATATCCGGATAACCATATCGGTATGATATCTCTGTGCTGGTAGGGTCAGCCCGGCGAGGGCGGGATGCACTGTTACTATCTTATAATATTCTGATTTACTGCCTCATTGTTCTTCAAAATATCTTATGATGTTATCTCTCAGCCTGTTACGTGATCTCTCCGAACTCAAAAACTCATTGAACCTGCTCTAAAATTGAACAACTAGGCCGTGGAAGGTCGTATGATACTGATCTACTTACCATACCTACCCGAAAGGTGAGGCCTCGAGCGATTCATCAAAGCGCGAGATCCGAGAGCCACGCTACGATATCCATATCATTTCCAGTCGTGCTATTCGATCTTATCGAATTTGAAAATTCAGCCTACTCTTGCAGAGTTAGGTCAACCCCCGGAAATCACCATTTTTTGGAATCATGAGTTTATTGTCGTATCGGAGTAGGGATCTATGGTACAACGCTACATAATGTAAACAAAACAAGGCGCCAAAACAGATCGAGCAAACAGAAGAAAAAGGTGCTTAAATTTACCTCAGTGGCTACGAGCAAGCCCGAGGTACCTCTTGACAGCCCGGGTGTGTCAAAATTCGATATTTTGCCCGTTGCTGTTCCCCTTTCAACAGCATTTACTCCTTTCGTGAATTTCGACCGTCCACTTTCGATATTAAGAATGACAGAAACTCACAAAAAGAGCCTCGAATCTCCATATGTCGAATTTTGACACGTTGACTTCGAGCAGAGGGTCACTTGCTTACCACTTGCAAGCACCGACGCTGTCCTTACCTCGCCGTGTCTCATAGCTCAAAGATCTTCAATGCCACAATATGACGCTCACATCTACTACCGTGAGCTCGAGTACATGAGTCTTGCCTCTCTTGGCCATGCCAAAAACTAAAACTTCCATGGAAACGAAGGCAAAATATGACCAAACCAAGTCCATTTAATATTTAATCGCGCACATGAACTGAGTGAAATCAGGCAAACACAGCATATAAAGCTATGCTAGCACTCAAACCATCGGTAGAAAACGATATTGAAGGATATATGCGCTGTTTTATGCCATATGCTCTGGATGGCAATCCAATTACGACCTTAGGCGCTAAACCTTCCAACATAACTAGCAACCCTTTTAACCACCCATACTCTTACGAAATGCTGTATGAAGCGCGTCGCAGTTTATATTGGAGCTATGAGTGGTTGCAAGTGTCGTATATAGCCACCAAAGCGACTCTGCGCTCGCTCGCCGCAGTGTGAACATGTTGAAGACCCCAGCTTAGTCTCGAATTAGTATGCTGCAGGCAGCCTCGCTACCAAAGACGTATCCAATCTCAGTGTCCTATGTATCTAAAGCTGCTATCTCTCGCTCACTTGAAAGTATTTTGGGGGAGAATATTAAACGTAGTATGATACCGACGAAAAGTTGAGCATGCCGTGGCTATGTAGCTTCATGGCTTTTGCCTTCAACTCAGCGATACGGTTGCTCTTCACGACTCGAACAGGCTCCAGAATCCGTCTGAATCGATAAAGAGCACGGGCCTAGTGTGCTACATTCAGGTATGAGCGCTGGTTTAATATACAGTAGAGTCTCGACCAGCCTCTTCGAGATCGGACGCCCGTGAGGTTCGAAAGCGCTGAAAATGCCTGCTCTGGAAGTAAGTTGTCTGAGCGCTCCTCGAGGGATCCTTTTACCCGAGAGATCTGAATGCCCGGGGTACGCTCGTGGCCTTGCGTATCCTCGCGGACATGAGGTGCCCGGCTCCGGTTATTGGCTCCGATCGACCTTCTACCTGATAGGTTCTGGAGCTGTATTGAGTTGCAGCCTCGTGTATCTCTGCGGACATGGGACACTCGGTATCGGTCTTTGACTCCGACCAAGATATGTGCATTGTCAATAGAAACTTAGCGCTCGCCGTCATGCATTGTCACTCGAAGCAGAGTATATAACAGCCAGGACGAACCACTTAGGGGGACAGTGCTCAGCTCACTACCTCGTGTATAACTTGTAAGGATTTACCAGTTTTTTCATCCTGGGTTGCTGTTGCTGAGATAGCTTACAAGTCAGCTTACTATTTCAAGACATGTCGGCGACCTCTAACGTTTTCCAGCAGGTCTTTGGACTCTCTCTCGCTTCAAACCTCGTCGGAGATTGCACGGGCTCTGCCGCCGAGCTCCAAGAGAAATTGGCCGCAGCGCTTCCGGCAGCCTTGCAGAAAATTGGTCCAGGCTGGGAAGTTGTCTGGGGACCTGTCGTGTGGAAGGCGGACGATTTGGTCTCGACCGCTCAGGGCAACGCCTGGTTCGTCGCCAAAAATGATGCGGTGCTGTTCGACGATGGCACTACTCGCTGCGCCTATGTGATCCCATTAGCGGGCACTAGTGGTGTCTATGACTGGCTTGCAGAGGATGCTAATATCGCTCAAGTTGTCGATCTGGACAAGTGGGTGTCTGTTTCAAATGATCCCACTCCCATCCGAAACAACAATCTGCTACCTGCGGGTCAGACATACATCGCCAATGGGTTTGGCCAAGCCGTATATCAGCTGCTCAACAACTCGCCGCCCGAAGGCTCCCCTGGCTATCCCAACACCCTTCCCGCCTTTTTGCAGAGTCTACCTGCTCCGCCGTCCTCGGTACCGGCGCCGAAACTTGTGATCACAGGGCATAGCCTTGGCGGCGCTCTCTCCCCTGCTCTAGCATACGTCCTCCTTGCAACCAAATCGCTTGGCCAATTCACCCGCGAGAACGTTCTCGTGTATCCTACGGCTGGTCCATCGCCCGGGAACACTCAGTTCTCCATGAACTTCAGCCGGAACTTCCCTCCGTCCGGTTCACTCGGTGGATACCAGTGCTGGAACACCAACATCGTGAACAAGCTTGATATTGTTCCCTGCGCATATGCGACCGATCCGCAATACAAGCCGCTAATACTCCAGAATATCTTGACCATGCTCGGCCCACCGCCAATTGCCGTGA
The DNA here is from genome assembly GCA_019616345.1 of Ceratobasidium sp. 395. Taxonomy (NCBI): domain Eukaryota; kingdom Fungi; phylum Basidiomycota; class Agaricomycetes; order Cantharellales; family Ceratobasidiaceae; genus Ceratobasidium; species Ceratobasidium sp. 395. Next base: position 11,503 of record WSTH01001234.1, read on the forward strand.
TCTGGGCAATCAGGGGATTGATATATGCTGCTAATAATCTCTATGCGCCCATCAAAGCTAGCTTTTTTGACTCCAAATTCCCTTATCCTCCGGCACAGCTCACCCCTTGGATGCAAGAGGCTCGTACACAACATATTGATGCGTATACCTGGGAGATCTTGGGCATAGCACCACCAAAGGATCTTTGCAATGCCTCCGAGCAAGACAAGTTGGCCAAATACCCGGTCTTTAGCACAATCATACGCACAGAGCGGGCAGTTGAGAGTAGCAATCACGCCTTGGCGGAGGCAGGAATTGATGAGCGGATGGAGGTGTAAATGGGTTTCTTGGTGTTCTGAATTAATTGAAATACTGTCAAATTGAATGTTGTAACCGGCTGAATGCAACACATGAATACAAGTCCTACACTGCTCGATTGACGTGCTTATTTGAATAATACTTCACGCTTTAACAACTTGAAGCGTCTGATGGTCATAATGTTGCACGTATTAAATAAGATATATATCCCATATTGGTTGTATGCGTATTAGCTACGGCTTGACGTTCGGCCGGATTACACGCAAACATTTAAATTCCTGGGATTTGTTTCTCAACTTTGACTCTAATTGATGGTTGTGTATGGCTTGCACTACGGCCTGGGTCACCCATTGGGCACTGGGACATAAGAGCTACATTTTGATAGCGAATCGGCTTATCCACATTTAAAGCGCCGTTTATGCGCTTAGGTTGGTGTCTACGATCCATATTGGATAATTGCCTGTAGGGGTGGAATTAGATTCTCACGTAATGGTAGACTTCAAGTCACAGTTTATTCGCTTGGTAATTTAATAGAGTGCCCACCTAAACTCATAATCTCGTTCTGCAGTGGCTGCCAAAATTAAGGTGTCAAAGCTTGAGCTCGCTCAGCGCCCTGCTGCAGTCGCCACTCCCACAGTGACGTAACTAGTATTTGGTTTACGTCTCCACCTGATGATACCGTATGTGGATCTCCAATAGTCCCGACAGATTAGGCTCGCAGCTTGACACTCTTTATGGGCAGAAACAATGAATACCTCGGTCGGCTGGAAGGGTAGAATCGACCATGAGCGCCATCCCTGAAGGATGTATAAGACGAAGAAATACAATGCTGCCTGTCGATAATTTTTGCTTCGAAGACGGCTTGAGGAATGAGCAAAAAATACTACTAGCTGCTCGACGGGTTTTGCACGAACGATTTCGCGTCGGCTCCGTGATAACCGTCCATATAGCCAGACGAATGTGCCCTCAGCTTGAGAAATGCTCAAAAACCCTTGGCAGGATCACATTAACATGATTCCTCCGGACTGATAGGGTGGGCTTGAGGGTGGCATGTACCGTATCATCCTATGGTATGTAACTGATCGCTCACCTTATCATTCTTCAAGATTCTTTGTTTACCATCTTTCAAACTTTCGACTGCATATATCTCCGAACCTGCAAATTAGGCCTGCTCCAAAATTTAGGACAACTGCTAAGATCACTGTTTTGGGAACCGTTGTTCTTTTGGAGCAGGAATCTGTGGTGTAACACCACATAATGTAAATGAAACAAAACTTAAAAAGATATTATCAAGTGAACAGAAGAAAGGAGACGTACAAACTTATCCCAGTGGATACGAGAAAAGTCAAGGTAAATTACTCACCTCTCGCGAGCATCGACGCTGCTCCTGTCTCATGATTCGAAAGCTTTCGAGGCCGCATTAGAATTTTCGGACTGACTGCCGTGAGCTTGAATACACCCCGCCCCATTCCACCACGGTTAAAAACGAAACTTCCTATGAAAACGAGGGCAAAACATGTCCAAATCAAGTCCACTAGTTATCTGATTGCGCAGATAAATAAAATCAAAGGATAATAGCCTACTACATCAGTTTGATGCTCAGACTATCGTTAGAGAATGATATCGAAGGCTATATGCGCTGTTTCGTATTGTATGTTTTAAATGGTAGCCCAATGATCCCGGCGCTACACCATTCTGTGCAAATAGTACCCCTCTTCACCCTTCACCATCCCCACTCTCGCGACGTGCCCTATGTGATAATGTGTATGGGTGCTTCTTAGCGACTCGAGCTGTTAAGCTCGTAAGTGAGGTGTGATAACCTCTCGGTGAGGCTCGATAGCCGTAGGATTATGCTTCTACAGAGCTGTATTTATAGTAATATACACGTTTGAACACATCATACACTACGTGTTTGTAGCACGTAGTACATACAAAATAAGACAATCTACACGTACTTCCGTACGTGTATGCGTGCGAGTCATTCAATCCAAGTCAGTCACATGCTGACTACTGAGCCGGGCGTCGTTGCTTGCGCCTGGTGTGGCACACCCCGCTGGCCGGCTTAGTCGCCGGCAAGATTGGGAGATGCAAGCGCCGCCA
>WSTH01001235.1:0-13897 GCA_019616345.1 Ceratobasidium sp. 395
GAATAATACGTACACGGATGTTTTGCGCCATCGTTAATTCGTGTTGTTGGGTTCAAGTGTTGGATCGCTTGAGATATTCGACTCTCAATGCAATCGCAGCGCTATTCGTAGAGTGTTCGGGTGCGATATGTTGGTGCGACGGCTCGTTCGGGAAGCAGAAAGTGAACAGGAATGGACAACGCAATTATACAGGAAAGGTAGAGCGAGCAGAAGACGAGCAGGAAAGCCGAACGCAGACGAAGACACAGCGGTCGACGAGGAACGAACGAGGGCTGGTTCGAACAAAGTAGGCTCCTGTATGTACTCAGGGTCTGTCACGGGACCGTGAACCAACCAAAGTCACATCGTCATCAAGCCGCTGAAACTACGCCACCTGCCAAAACCAGTCTCAAACTGCTCGTGAAAGGTTTGGAAAGAGAGCCCTGCGCTAAAGAACCTGTCTAAATTTCCGCTATGTTTTGTGAACTTCTTACTGAGTTATAAATATCGGGCAGCGCTCGAATTGCCCAAACTGCCGCAAACATGTAACATTGCGCCTGGGGCGCTGTTCACCCACGATTAACTTGGTGTGGTCTCCCCTACATTGACAGAAACGATTCGCGTGTACGAACACGCCTATACCAGGTGTTTTTGACTTTTTTCTCATTACCCTCCGCGTTAATCAGGCCAAGAAGACCCAAACTAGTGCTACACAAGCACAAACAATTACCATTCAAGTCACCAGCTCAACGCAGTTGTCGTCTTACAGAATCTACTCGCATTGCATGGAGAATATATGTCTATCCTTCTTCCCCAAGACGTAGCCCATAGAATGACCGATCACAATTATGTAGACAGCTACTGCCGAATATTGTTTCCATGAAGGTGCGGTCCTGTGATGCCGGGTAAACCGAATTAAGCTGTAGCCGGTCACTCCCGATGATAACGATACTATATCAGGAAGTATGTGCAACCATCTCGGTATTCGCTCGTATGGAGGCGCAGTAGCTACAATAATTTAGACAATTTATTAAGTTATAATCAAACATACACTCAGGCCGTAAGCGACAAGCCAAAGCTTCATATCAGAGTACATCACATAATATCAAACATATCATCACCACATGAACGAGCAGAAACTACCTTAAACCAAATAGCGGATTACGGAAAATTAGAGTGACAGCTCAAACGGAAGAGGGTGGTTCATGGCGTTGCCTATCATACAATACAACGCCGTCTTAAAGATCGTTACCTTGCGATAACTTTAAGAAGATCTATTTAGGTATTAGCGCCACACCACAAGTGATTATCGGAAAGACCGTCTGAAACTGACCTGATAGTACACCTCCGATGATTGAGCTCCCATTATGGACCATTTATTATCAACTACGGTGAGCGGTATGCTTGATACTCCCATACTTCGAGTCGCCTCAACTATCTCCTCCACCTCTGCGCAGAGATCGTTTGACTCTAGAAACATGCAAGCCTATTTTGGGAACGTTAGTCTTTGATACGTGCCGAGAAGGGATGCACTCACATCTTGATGCGACATAAGGCCCGTTTTCTCTGCGTATCCCGCTAGGATTTGGAAATCCTCGAGATCCTCTTCCTTCTCATGATGCGCTCTAAACAGCTCGGTAAGCAAGGCTTGTTGTGCATTTTGACCTCCTTTTTGATACGCATATAGGATCAAGCGGTTAGCCGATTTCGATTTCCATATCGTGCCGCTATGCTTTCGGCTATGTTGGACATTTCAGCACACTATACTGCACGTGAAGCTCAAGTAAAAGGACTCACAGCGTAACCCCAAATTGCTGCGCCCTTGCAGCAATAGTATGATATATGCCAGCTAGTCTGTTAAGCACTCAGACTGAGACGACACAGTGATGCACTCTCGACTGTGACGTACCGTTGGCTGAACCCTTTTCTGCTCTCTTCATCCATATGGGACAGCACGGCATTGAATTCGAAAGGCTTGTACTCAATACGGAAACGAACCGGAAGTTGGTTCGTATATGCTCGTGCAATAGCCTTTCGGAGCTCCAACATAGCAATAAAGCACCAAGGACTATTATCAAAGCACCATTAGGCCCGATTAAGCTTCTTCAACAAGACAGAAGTAAACGCACCAAACCACGTCGCTTACAACAGTGACAGATATAATTTTGGTAGGAGGCAACATGCTGGGCTGAGGAGAGCGAGTATGTAGGTCAGGTGTTGAGCCTGGCATTGTTGTGAGGGCTGGAGGGCCGCAGAGACTGTCTACTGGAATCCCCATCTCAGCTTATAGATCCAGGTCATCAGTGGGAGTTCTTATACACGCACCTCGGCTACCAATGCCCGATGCCTAAGTATTTGAAACCTTAGCGGCGGAGCCAAGCGAGCCCCACTCATTAACAGCCGGTCGAGGCAACATGAAAACCAGTGAATGGTCTGCTAGACAGCCAGTCAGCTCTAGTCACAGCTCTCATTGTGTCTTGCTCTGGTGTCGGCAAAGAGAAATTTCAACTTGTTTACATCCACTTGACGGCCACAAATGCCCGATATGGATAGATATTTTAGTAGTGTTTCCTGCAAATCGATAGAGTAATAGGGGTATTGCGCCTTCCATGACGATGGCAGGCCGTTTTTCCTTGGCAGAAAAGGCAAAGGCTCACAACAGCTGTAGAAGCATTGACGCTGGGCACGACGTATTTTGTTCGGACAGGGTGACCGAGCGTGGGCAGCAGCTCAACGCGAGAAAGTACTGGGCAGCAAACACGATGCTGTCTGAGATTACTATGTGTATGCGGTAGCTTAAGCCGCACGATTGACTTGGTAGGAATCATTGGATCACCCTTTCATCTAGTTCAAGATGACGTACCTTCTGAGAGAATATACATAAACAAGTTCGATATTATTATTGAGCTCATACTGGCAGCTATTGTAGGACTTGGCCCCGTTTCGGTCACTTTACGCCTTAGGGTGTGGCCCAACATAACCCAACCGGCCATGCAGGTGGGTGGGTTTATCGCCGATCGCGGCTTGAACCAAGACGCAGCAGTCAGCAAGCGGCATAAACAGGCCGATCTAACTGACGCGTGTTGTCCATGCTCAGCTCAGACGTCAAGTCCCATTAATATGCCCATCGGCGTTCACAGGGGTGATAGTTTGTCCGTGTTTGATGGTGGAGGTTCCCGTGCCTGGAGGCTGGAGGCTGGAGGCTGGGACTAAGCGCCTGGCTGTTGTCCGTCAAATCAAACCACAACATTCTAGAGTCGGGATACTCTGAGAATGCCTAGCGATATGCAAAGCATACGCCCACTCTCTCCTTTGCTAGTCCATGAGCCCCCAGAAAAACGGTGGAAGTCTCTTGGGGTCGTTGGTTTGACTGTTCAAACACCCACATCTTCGAATTTCACTCCTCCTGATTCGGCACCTGCTCCCCCACCACCACGATGGAGAACACCAGAGTTTTTATTTTATGGTATTGTATTTCTTGTCGTGGTACCATACATGGTGAAAGTACCCTATGACCTTAGCAACGGTGAGTGACGCCGTGATTCTGGTCGGTTCTATCTGAGATCGGCTTTAAAAGAGACAAATCCCAATTTTTATAAAATATCGCCGCGTCTCCAGCCGGGATGGATATTCGGCCGTCGTGTTGTAAGCCGCGGTGATCGTACTGTTACACTTGACTTTAATTGGGGATTAGGACAATAGCGATGTACAGTATCGCTCTTTTCGATCCAACATTCCTTCGTTATTGGCACTCTCTATGGTTCACATAATCTCTAGCCAGCTGTATACTCGGATTGCTCGCTTGTTCTCAGCAGATCCGGGAACTGAGAATCCCGGACGTTCACTTAGTATTTCTCGTATCCCGTTTTCACTGGGCTTTTCGCTTCTCATGCTTGCTGGGCTTCATGGAACCAGTGCTCTAAAAATACTCGTAATCCTCGGCGCCAATTACTGGATCAGCAGACTTAAAATGCCTATCGTCACTTGGATATTCAATGCCTTTGTGCTATTCGTGAGTAACTGGTATGAAGGGTTTCGCTTCGGCGATATCCATGGTGCTTTGGCTAGTCTGGTTAGTTTAACCTAGGTTTGTTCAAAGTTCTGCAGCATAACGATATAACAGGACAATGTTCCTGGGTTCTACCCTCGTTGGCATATTAGCTTTAACATCACCATGCTACGCTTGCTCTCATTCAACATGGATTATTATTGGGCATCGAAACACACGGCTGGTAGAGAGGTGGGTGTCAATCATGTGATACCGTTATTTTTTTGACTGACGTCGACTTATTATAGGAGCCTGGTACCGCGATGACACACAAACAACGAGTTGCAACCTCTCACCCTATAGATGTATATTCGCTAGTCAACTTTTTGACTTATGTTGTCTACCCGCCACTTTACATTGCCGGACCAATAATTTCGTTCAACGACTTCATGTGGCAGGTGTGGAGAGCAGCTCTGTAGCTCTTTTATTGTACTAATTTGCTTGTATAGTTCCAACAACCCTCACGCCTAACGAGCTCCGGGCGTACCCCGTTCCCGACCGCATATGCTCTGAGATTCCTTGCCTGCTTGCTTACGCTTGAAGTTGTGCTCCATATGATGTATGTGGTTGGGATGAAAGATACGCGCGCCTGGCAAGGTTTGAGTCCACTTCAGTTAAGTATGATTGGTTTCTGGAATTTAGTGGTGGTATGGATGAAGGTATGTGTTTACCTCTGTAATGCAAACACGGGTGACTGATGCCAGTTCGCCATAAAAGCTACTAATCCCCTGGCGCTTCTTTCGACTGTGGGCACTTGCGGATGGGGTTGAACCCCCAGAAAACATGGTGCGCTGCATGGCGAACAATTATTCCGCATTTGGATTTTGGAGGAGTTGGCATCGCAGTTATAATCTCTGGGTCATTAGGTATGAGTCCCACCGTGCCTTTGGCCGTACTAAAACCTATATGTAGGTATATTTATATCCCACTTGGGGGATCAGCTCATGTACTACGGAATACGCTGGCGGTGTTCACATTCGTTGCGCTTTGGCACGATCTTTCCTTCAAGCTCCTCGCTTGGGGGTGGCTGGTTAGTTTGTTTGTTGTCCCAGAGGTGCTAGCCAGGAGCCTTTTCAGCCCCTCTAAGGTGTGTAAGTCTTAATGATCTAGATGAGTTCCTGATTGTTGTCTCCAAGTTTGGTAATCGCATTTGGTATCGACATCTTTGTGCCCTTGGTGGAGTGGGGAACATTCTACTCATGATGGGCGCCAATTTGGTCGGTTTCGTGATAGGGGTTGATGGCATGCGATACTTTGTATCGGAAATCACCGGAAGTTGGCAAGGTCGATAATTATCCTGGCTTCGATGAGAGTAACCACTGACATGCAGTCCAGGCCTCCGGTTCCTTCTCGCGGCCAGCGCGTGTCTTTTCATTGCTGTGCAGGTCATGTTTGAGTATCGGTGCGTTTGAACGGTACGGCATTGTCCGGGACCAACACGCTAATTCAATGATCTAATTTATAGCGAAGAGGAAGCTCGAAAGGGGGTTCACCGACGTTACTAGGCTCATTTATATCGTGTGCCAATTATGGAGAGCCATGTCAAGGTCGTCAGAATATCTTCCCATATCTCCCGTTTTTCAGAGCCAGTATTGTATATCGGGTATTAATTTCGTACATGCGTTGCGGGTTCTATCGACTCGGAGACTCCTCTTGAGCATCGGGCTTCTCTTCAGGCTGGATTAGGGGCGGGGAACGACGGAGCTTCTCCGGAATCGGTGGTGGCCCCATATCTCCAAGAGGTAATGCCACTTCACGACCACCCATCGCCCCCGGAATATTACCACGTCCTGCCGCTCTCGAAACAGTGAATCTTGCGCCACCGGATGATGTTGCGAAGGAAGTGGTTAGCCCTGGTATAATCGTACCTACAGTAGCACGGGGGCTTGGGCGGAGCGGAGGCAGCAGGTTTGTCGAACCACGGGCGGCGTAGGTCTGTGCCGAGTATAACGGCAGTGAAGTTGGACGAGGAAGAGGCGGAAACGCGGCGCTTTCCATTGGTGTTCGCGAATCATGGGCCTTGTTGAATGGCATCAACGGTTCTCCAAGGGGGAGATGCTGTACCACCACACGTTTGGCCAAAACTTCGGCCTAACGGCACAACCAGCTAAGCGGCTTCCATCTGAGATGATGACAGCCTTTTACTTACCTCATACATCTTCACCAACCCAGTGTTAACCTTTCTCCACACTGGAACGGAAGATGCAATGGAGTACAACTGAGGCGAGTGCTCATGAAACGGCCCTGTCTTGATAGCGTTAATGCGGAGTATCGACATAATGTAGAGATCGGTTGGAGGATCAGGTAATGGTCGTTCCAGCACAACAGACGGCGAGCTGTCCGACCTGTCTGAAGAAACGCAAATGACTATAGCTACTCGGAACAGCGGATTGCCGAGGCTTACCCCGAAGCTGGTCGCTGCCCCAGATATATCCCAAAAATGAATAGTCATCAAGTCCCCAAACCCCGTGGCTTCCTGCTGGCTCGAGCTTGTACACATCTTGCAGGTTCCAGCATACATTTAAGTATCTAAAAATGATGTCTTAGTTGAGACGAAGGTATGGGCCGATCGAACTCACTTTACGAAAACATCTAAAACAATGCTACGCTCCATCTCGAGCTCGCTTGAAAGAAACCCAATTTTGTGAAGGCAAAGTAAAAATACTAAGAATGATAGTTCATGCCCCGTGCCGTAATCGATTCGAACAAAGGACCCGAACGAAGTTAAAATATAGGGCTGCAAGAACGGGATCGCCATATGCAAGCCACTAGGCAATAGCAATTTAAGCATGTCTTCAGATCGCTGACGCTCAGATGAGAATCACATCAGCCATAGGAGTCGCAAGCTACATACCTCCTCGAGCCGTTGTCCCCAATCCCTAAACGCAAGATTCCCGTAGCGTTGCGGAGATGCTTGAGGTGGTATATCATTGATCCAGGAATCGAGTTCCTCGAGAAAGACTAGTAGCGAGCGAACAGGCTAATGAAATCCAATATCATTTAACGTGCATTGTTTTGTGCCGCATGTCTTCTGCCACTCACACCTTCCTCTAAGGTCTGAGAAGAAACGCCGTGCCTTAGTTCTATCCCAATAACAGATTCACCAAGCCGCCGTATGTAAAGCAACAAGTGAGAATAGCACTCGGATTTCTGCCAAGTTAGAACGTCGCTATCTGTTTGAATCAATGACCTCGGAGGTGATCGTCCTTCAAAAGCTACAGGGTCAGAGAGAGGTACTTGGGGTAGACTGGACCCGCTCATAGGATATGACAACGGATTTTCGCCGCGGTGGTAGTGTTAATTAATAGTAAAATCTCAGCGCGCGACCAAGATTAAGGTTATTGAATCGCGTGGCAGCCACGCTATAGGGTGGTCATCCGTAAAGAGCGCCTGGTGCACGGGCCACAGAATTGATGACTAACCGTAGCAAACGCCAGGGAAGTTGTCTCCCACCACTAACAACCATCTTGACTTTTTGGCAACATCCTGGAACGCCATAGCTATCACTGCGGCTTATTTTCGGTGCTGGATAAACATTGCGGCATAACCTGTAGACCATTCTTGCGCTTATGGCTAAACACGATTTAAACTTAACGCCTAGTATCTTGGGTCACCCAGCCGAGCTTGAATGGCCCGGTGAGGATGATACGCCTGATCTTCGATCTCGCGCTCTCCATCCCCCTGATCTACAAGCTCAGTGGAACATTGTTACGAGGCCAGGGACTACCCGCGCAGCTCGTAATACAACCTTCTTGAGATTGACTGTCTTGTCGAGCTCAGTGTTGCCACGCCGTGGAGTGGCCCTCATCGATACTTATGACGAAGTATCTATAGGACGCGATAGATGTGAAACCCCTCGGCTGAGACTCAAGGAGCTTGCCGTTTCTAAGTACCATGCTAGTATATATTGGGACTCTGGAGAAAAGCTTTGGTCGATTGTCGATATGGGCTCTACTCATGGGACGAATCTTGTTTCGTCCGAATTACCTGAGGCTCAAATACCTGGCTCCATTTTTATTCATGGCCACAACTTGACTAAAAGCACCAGGCTTTCACCTCCCAAAATCTCTAGTCTTCCTCGCCCACTTTCGCACTTACAGCGTATCATCATAGCAGGAACTACACTTGCTGTCCACATACACCCCGACCAAGCACCCTGCGACGCGTGTAATATCACTGAAAACAACTTGATTAACCTTGAAACATCAAATGCGAAGACAGGGACTGTTGCTCGTATTGCTGGTTGTAATGAGCCTAAGCCCAACGGTACAAAATCTCTCAAGGATCTTCGGCGCAGTCTCCTTTCGCATTCACCTTATTCTGTTTCAATACAGCATCAGGCGCCTACCCTGCCCTCTTCAGGATCATATCTGGATCGCGCTGAACTTAGACGTCAGCGTTTCCCTGGGTGGCGCGACGATAGACGCGAAATAACTCCATGCCGAGGCACCCCAGATCGAAGTTGCCATTCTCGAGCGTACCACGGTCCTCCGTCGACGGGCAGTACATCAAACCAACATCTAGAAACTGCCTCACCTATACCGCTAACCAACGTGGGACACCGTCTCTTGGCGAAACAGGGGTGGAGACCTGGGTCTACCTTGGGCGCTCAGTCCGAAGACAAGGTCACCGCGAACGCTCTCATTGAACCATTAATGCTTCAGGGGACATCTAATCGCCGTGGCTTAGGGATGAAACGGAAATAGTAAATTCAGGCACATAGTGTTTAGTGGTATACTCTCCGAGCGAAGGAATACCCATTCCGTTGCCTCTGTACTTTACTGCTACAACAATAAAACCAAAATAATGTCCGAAAATAGGTTGGCATGAGCATATGCTCACTCATCCAGGCCAATAACAAACGTAAACAATAGCCCCTAAAGATGTTACAGGTGCAGAATAGGATAATCAAAAGGTCCAACGTTGCACAGCAAATAATGAGAGGGAATAATAATTAAGGCTAGTCGCTATGATCCTGCCTACATAGGTTTAGGCAGAGCCACCGGACTCGAATGTCAATCCCGTAACAGAGTGTGAAGATTCTCCGGAGTTAGGCCGTCCGTCAATAGTTTGATTCAAAACATGTGGGGGATAGTGTCGAGGGGTCGTCGTTGGGGACGTCATTGACTCCTGATAGGCAAGGCTCGTCAAAAGTGCTGCTGGGGGACCCGATGAATCAGAAGAACTAGGGGTATTAGCGGCGGCAGCCGCTGCTGCTTGTGCCTCAGCTTTCGCAAGTCGTTTTCTGATGCGGGAGGGGTGCGTGGAGGTTGGTTTTAGTCCCTGGATAGTAGAAATAGATGTCAATGAATGACGAGTACACAGGGATGTGAGAGTGACCACTCACCAAATGAGTTGCTTTGATCAATATCTGATGTCGCGTGCGACTTGCCCCAAACCTTTCAACCACCCAATCCCAGTCTACCTTGTCCTGGCCAGCTGCTTTTGAGGTCACACGGCTGTGCTCAGCAAGTTGCTTCAATTTTTCGGACTCCTCATCTCGCCATGTGCCATGATTGACCTAGTTAAATCGAGTTACACCAATCGGGTCTTAGACAGATCAGTCGGAGAAACTATCGACTCACGTTTGCGGCACTCCGCAGGGTAGAATTGTTGAAAGAAACGTCAATGCTAGACGGCGTGCGAGAGAGTGTTGCCTCTCGCTGAATTGTCGGATCTGGGCCGTAAAATCCTTTTGGAAGTTGGTCGTGAGCGAAATATTCGTCTACCCCAGATGGCACAGTAGGGTAGGAAGAGGATGCTGGACGAGGCGACCATTGGCTATGAAAAGATGGAGGATATGCCGAAGTTGAATACGAGGATGGAAGCCCATGGGGCATAGTGTTCTCAAGATGCGATGAGTTGGCCCTATCCCGGAGAGTAAAATCGGCGAGCTGAAAGTAGAGTGGTAAGGGCAAATCAGAGCAAACATGTGAATAAGCTCACCATCATGCGCTCACATATCGACTTTGCATCATTTAACATTTTCATCGGATCCGCACCCATACCCATTTGAAACGACTGGGCCAACACGTCCTGTGGGGTCGCGCGCTGAGGATATGATAGTCGACCGAGGTTTTGCCGTTCATTCAGTTACAACAGCGGAGAGACGAGATAGGAAAGTGATTAGCGGCCAAACAATACCTCGGTATTCTCAGGAGCTCGAACTCACCAGCAGATTAGCCGCATCGTTGTTGAACTTGAGGCACAAAGCACGGGCCCTTTCATAGAACTGGGGAAAACTCGCAATCATCTCGGTTTCTCCAAGCGAGTGCGATACATTCGATGAGCCATCGTCTGAATTTGTTGTAACAAGGGCATCGGTGCCACCCGGTGCACTTAGCGTGGATGAAGATGCGAAGGAAGCTGCCGAGTTTGTACTGGCTGATGCGCGTAGCCCGCTGCTGGAAGGTGGGGTATAATACGGATTTACTCCGTCAGGGGCAGGGTGACATGGGATAGTCGGCGATTGTGAAGTCGAACTGTCTGAAATCGAAGTGGGAGGGGGAAACGTATGGGAGGAAGCGCTGCTGAAACGTCGTCGGGGAGAGGCGAAAGCCCTCAGAGAGGAACTTGAGCCTGGAGTCGGCCCATGCACGAGTGCGTTCATTGCAAGCGTTTCAGCAGGTGACCGGGATTGCGAATCAGCCGAGTGAGGGCGGTCGCTGGCTGGGCTAGCGAGGAACCTTTGGATGACAGGTCCTGAGTTGTGGCTGGAGGCGACGCGGCTGTCCGGACGAAACTACGGAAAAGATAGGGAAACCGCTGTCAGCCTTAGATATAGCAAGCCAGGGAGAAGTAACTTGGTTCGCAGGGAAGATACGTGGCAATATGCGGACTCACAGGCGAGTTCATACCGCTCAAACCGCTCGGTGGTCGGGGCAAAGCGCGGCTCTGTTGAGAAGACATAGAAAAATCCGACATTTCCCATGCGTGGTCAGAATATGACAAGCCAGAGTCTGCCGGCCTGGCTCCATCGACTGAAAGTCTCGTGCGTTTAACAGAGTCTGACTGGAGCAACGGATCTTCTCTGCTTCGCTTGGATGCCGTGGTGTGTCTGTCCCCCTCGTTCATGAGTATGCATACGGGCCCGGAGAACTAGATATACTCACGAAGGGCTCGCGTGCATAAGTGCTCGCATGGTAATCGGATCAAGGTGTTCGGATGAGGAAGGCATCCCAGTGCCCGACGGTGCCATAGGTTCGTTAAGGAAAGTGGGTTGCGGCTCGTGACTCGGGTAGTGAGTGGTAGCGGCCGTCTGAGGAAATGTCAATGCGGATTGTGCAGCGTGATTGGGTTGTTGTGCAGTGTTTTCACCGAAAGTGGAAGGACCATAGTTCTCAGTCAGTGATAGTTGATCATACTGCTGAAAATGCCGGGCAAAGGACGAATGGTTCTGAGTAGACATAGCGCGGGATGTATACCCGTCTAGAGGCTCGTTATGATATCCAAGAGACATTCCAGTTTGGTCAGAGCGAGCAGAGTTGATACTGATAGGAGGGGCAATTGGGAGCGGTGACGCATCATAAACGCTAGGATTTGCTGATGCGTGGCCGGTAGATGGCTGAGCTGAAGCAGTATATGCATACCCGCCTGGCACGTGGGAGGCGTGTTGGGCAGGCATGTTAACGATACAGCAGATGAGACTCTACTTGAAGTTTTCGGTCTGACGAGCAGTGGACATATGCATACCCGAGCAAGCGAAAAAAGGGCTGAATTTCGAGCGGCTGTTGTGAAGGATCGGCTAGAGAGCACAGTGAACAAAACTGACGTCGCACAGCTGGCACCTTCTTGAAACAGAGCATGCTCTGCGGCTTAAGAAGGTACGCCATGATAAATGGCCTAGCCAGCAAGGCGATGGCAACCACCCACAACCACATCATAATCGCATAGAGTCTGGAAAGGGCGTCGGGATCCGACACAGTGGGTGATCCCTTACTCTGACGAGGCCGAAGAGTATGCGACAACTCCACGAGAAATTGACGATCCGAAGGCTGACTAGAACCACACCCACTCAGGTTCCACCCGAAAGACTGTTTGAGCACAAGCCATATTTTTCTTGTGTTGTTTTCCCACAACCTTGTGGTCGGCGGAAGAGCAGCAGAAAACAGACGGGAGCAGGATCCGAGACCCTATTGGCAATCTAGGGCCACGCTGGCCGGGCGATTCCCCCCGTATTCGCACGCGCGCTACTGTGCCTCTTCTCCCGCCACGTGAATCTACGCAATGTCAGCCACCGTCTCCCCCTCCCCGCCCGCGCTCCCCCTTGGTTCGTCCCTTGCCACTTTGTTCTTGACATCCAAGAAAGCACTCTTGCATGGAAACAACGTGTGCAACCACGCTAGCACTCTCACTAGACAATCAAACCACGCTACCGTCGATGTTTTGACGCTCGATGCCAAGCTACGGTGGCTTGCCCAAGCTGTCTTTGATCAACTCAAAGTGGGCCGGTTGTCTTTGTGTCTAGCATGTGGTTTTAATCATTTAGGCCGCGAGTAGTGTCGCACATTCCATCGAGTTTGAGCAAGAGAATTTACACTCAGTTGCCAAGGCAAGTTTTGCTACTTCAGATCGACCCACCCGTGTCTGAATCCCCGCAGGAATGGGACCGCGCACGCTCTCAGCGAACCCGGTCCCTCGATCTTGTTTTGGAACAACTCGGCAACCAAGGCGTTCCTCCATCCCTCCACAAAACAATCACCGGCTCCTCGGTGTTTGGTAGCCCCGCCTCCAACACGAGTAAAGAGTTACCTCCTGTCTCGCAGTCCGGGATGAATGGGCGGCCTCCCCATGACGCCGGTCGTGTCGATCATGAGAAGAACACTGTCACCGATCAAGACAGGCGGAAATGGAAGACACTGCGTGATTTTATTGACGAGCGCTCAATCGAGGATGCATTAGAGGGGATCGAAGAGGAGCGACTTCAACTTGATGTAAGTCAGATATTGTGTCAAGGATCTAGAATTAACGTCTCACCCACTAGGATAGTCTTGCAAAAACATATGATTTCTCGCGCGCCTTGTCTGCACAGATAGCGGGTATCCAAGATTCTCTGCCGCAGCTATCTTCGGAGCCTATTCTTGCCGTTGTCCACCGGTTGATGACGGAGCAAAACGCTCTCGTTCATGCGATGGCGGAGGACTTGGAAGGAATAGCGAGACACTTCGGTCAGGTCCGTGATGCAATGAAAGTGGAGGAGAACGGTGCCGCCATCAGCTCCGAAGACTTGAAAAGTGAGCATAATTGGCTGATCCACGAATTACTGCCCCTGATATACATGGGAACCTGGAAAAGTCTTAGAACAGGATACCGAGGAACTGACCGCCGTTATGAACGATATTGACCAATCTGGACAAACGGTTGAAAATCTTTAGTAAGTACTCCTAGCCAAAGTCCCGGAGCTTTTCTAATCTGAGGCTACAGCGAGCAACTCGGGACTACTAAGGAATCCTTGCTTCAGGGGGTCGCGATTCACAGCGAGATCATTAAAAAGCTTGATGATTTAGAGCAAACTATGTCCACAATGCTTATAGAACAACAAGCTGCTCAAAGCGACGTGCAAAGCTTGCTCGAGACCCTCAATTCTCGCCTTGCAGAGCTGGAAGATCTTGAGGCCGCGTATATCGCTTACCGACGCTCGTACGCTCGGCTTCTACAGGAAATGGCTCGGCGAGATCGGCATCGTGCGGAAATGGAGGAAATTGTTCACGGAATGTTAGAACGACTTGATAGGTATAGAGAAGGTACGACCGGAAATAGGGTGTTCGCAGGGATATTGTGGTGCTGATACTACTCCGTGGGTTTAGAAGAAATCCAAAAACGGCACGAGTTTTTCACGTCGGAAGGTGAATTTATCCCCGAAGACCTATG
>WSTH01001236.1:0-13893 GCA_019616345.1 Ceratobasidium sp. 395
TACTGGAAGAAGGGCTGAGTGCGGGCAGTGTGAGCGTGAGGGGAAGTGAAGGAGTGCTGCTCACGTTCTAAACGGAGTTGTATGCGCGGAGAAGCGAGCTTTTTTGACTATTTCAATAAGGAGTTACTAAATGCAATAAAGTCGACGGCGCATATACTCGAAGGGTTTAAATCCAATCTTTGAAACCAGTCCTGATTGCTGAGAAAAGAAAGCAATCCGGCGAGCCTTTGTGCCCAAATATAACATCATTAAAAAATACTCACAAGCTCTTGATACTTCACTAAAAATGCTCTAGCGCGGCAACTACACCTGTCCTGCCTCTCATCTCGGTTGGTAACACGTCGATTTATACGTAGAAGTGATCGCATATATGCAGAAAACTGAATATTTACCAGACTGAGCGATCCTGGGCGCTGGATCCTGCATGGACGCACAGGCTTGTCTGGTCCATAATCGCACGGGCGGTCTTGGACAGATTTGGTCACGTGACACAAAACCAAGCTCAACTTAACTCTGATCTCTGGGTCGACCACAAGGGCGAGTGTCCCTGCCTCGTGTACCGCTTCGGTTTTGCGCACTCCAAAGCTGTCAGACGCAACAAGAACTGTGGCGCTTAGCCATCGCATCATTCGTTACAAATCCCCTTTTGGTAATTCTGCCTCGGCTTCGTTTACCTACTGGGTCTATATACGCGCCCCACTTCTCTTCTAGAGGTTCTTCTTTCACGACTCGGACGAATGGAGGAACCAACTCGGACCGATGATCGTCTTCTTTGAGTCGATATTGAGCAATATAAAATCTCGCTGGCCCCGACCTGTACTTGCACCAGTATCTCAAACATGCGAAAGGCTCTACTCTTGTCACTCGGCGCGGCTGCAGCAAATGCGGCAACCAATGTGTCTCTCCCCGCGATCCCGGCCGGCCCACCCGCTAGTGCCTCTCAGGTCCTGGATCGTCGTCTTGCTTCATTCTCTATCGAATTCTCATACCTCCCGACGTTCGGTGGAAACAAGACTCACCCAAACGCTCTGACTGGGGAGATCATGAAGCGGATCGTCGAGCGTACCGGGCTCGGACCGGACATCCGACCTGGAGGGATTACTGTAGACAGCTCAATCTTCGATCCGAATGCTCCGGCGCTGAACCTGACTTTGAGTGCGGTGAGCATGGATTTTCAATGGGGCGATCAGTATATTAATATCCTTCCCCCAGTCCCAAGGGATATACCGGACCACGTAGTAAGTATCACTTGATTAGCTTACGTACGGAGCTAATGAGCTTCGCAGTGGGCCTGCGTATTTTGAATCGTACTTGATCTTTCCCAATACGTCTCGGTTCATACTCGATGTAAATCTTGGCAATGACTCGGTAGCGATCGCTCAGAAACAGATTGAAGCTGGATTCAAGTACTTGGGCAAAGACAGGATATACTCGATTCAACTTGGGAACGAGCCAGACCATTACTCGTATTCGCGCCCTGGGTGGTCGTCTTCAGTGTTTACAGCCACTTTCTTGGTGCGTAACACATCTGGTATTATTACAAGAGGGCTGTATTGACACGGGTGACTTCAGAACTGGACATCCACGCTAACCAAAGCACTCAGTCTACCTCCACGCATCTTCCAAGCCGTAAGTGAAGCCAAGTGCTATTGACGCAATGTGTTGAGCTCTGTGCCTTTAGAATGGTTTTGCTGATGATCCCACAAGTTCGGTATGTGTTTTTTTTAATTAAATTCTAGTAAATTGTTGACAATGTTATAGGCATTAATGACTACTGTGTCTACCATTAATGAAGGGATTGATAAAACTGGCGTAGTTAAGCTGTATGATCAACACACGTATGTTGTTGCTTTTTCACCAATATGTCTACTTCCTAACAAGGGTGTTAGATACCAATACTCCACATGCGACCCAGCAAGAAACGCTAAAGCAACACTTGAAGCGCTCGTCAACCATAACAATATCACCGCATATCTGGACCTGTGGAAGCCCCAGATTGCGGCTGCGCGCGGCTTGGGCAAGGAATTTGTGATTGGTAAGTAGGCTGCGACCATTCAACAAGCGAGTATACTCATCAAAGCATCCGTAAATTCAGGTGAATATAGTTCAATTTCGTGTTCAGGAAAACAAAACGTGTCAGATACCTTCGGGCAAGCTATGTGGCTTTCCGACAGTAAGTTCTACTCTCTCATTCGCTACCATCATCTGAGCATTTTCCACAGCAATTTTGTATGGTGCTTCCCTAAATATATCGCGCATGTACATGCATCAAGGCGCGACTCTTGTGTTGCAATCCTCCCAACAAGCGAATAGGTGCAGTTTAATGCCCCCAACCCCCCTCCAGCACTAATATTGTTCAATCTTAGCCCCGGATTCTCATGGTACGATCTGTGGTACCCCGTACCAAGCGAGCGTTACGGGACCGCTCGCGCCTCACCCTCTTTCGTCGCTTACCTTTTGGTCACCGAAGCCGTCGGACCCTCCGGTCAGACCCGCCTCGCTCTCATCCGCGACTCATCCCTCCCACAGACGCTGGCAGTCTACGCCATCTGGGACCCAAGTGCGCGCAAGAACGGAGTCGCACGCATGGTGATACTGAACATGGCGCTGCGCAGGGAAGGCGTCGCGGCAGACGAGGCGGAGACGGTGACGGTGGACGTAAGCAAGTGGGTGCGGAGCGGCAAGGCGGCGCAAGTGAAGAGGATGACCGCACCCGGAGTGGCGAGTAAGGACGTCGGGAAAGTGACGTGGGCGGGGCAGTCGTACACAGATGGTACCCCTGTGGGGAAACTACTGGTAGAAGGGCTGAACGCGGGCAGAGTGAGCGTGAGAGGAAGTGAAGGGGTACTAATCACTTTCTAAAAGAACTATATGCGTGGCAAAACGAATCTTTCATGTACTTCAATAAGGATGTACTAAATACAAAGTAGTCTACGACGCATATACCCGACCGGTTTAGACCCAATCTTCGAAGCCAAGGACAATTGCTAAGAAAGGAAAGGACTTCGGTTAGATTTTCGTGTTCAAGTATGACACCACCGAGAGTAAGACTTACGCCATGCGGGCTTGATGAAGCGTTGCTGCTTTCCGGAGGCAGCAAGAGAGTCTAACTTCTCTAAATCCGAGGCATCGAGAGGTGCAGCTTTTAGGTTTGCTTCGATGCGCTCAGGCGTTACGGATTTGGGGAGGACAATATGGCCTTTGGAGACTATTGTCACGTAGATGGGTTAGTCTCAGTGGGATGAATCGGATAAAGTGAATATACTGACCATGATATCCAATCAGGACCTTTTTTTAACAATAACGATTAGTTCGATGAACACAATAGAGTGGATGCATACATACCGCCGGTGCAGTCGCATTGTGCTTCTTAGCAATCTCCAAAATCACCTCGTCGTTCAGCATTGGGCTACCGGTCGACCCCAAGGGGGAATAAGCCTGGAGTTTGATCCCCTTGCTCTCGCAGAACTTGGCGAGCTTGAGCTGAGGGTTGTATGGATGAAGCTCGAGTTGGTTTACAGCAGGGATAACCTTGGCGGTTGGCAAGATCTCATTGAGCTTGAGCTCCGAGCAGTTGGAGACTCCAATCGCTCGGACCTTGCCGGCGGCCAAGAGAGCCTCGAGCTGAGCCCAGGTTTGGGCGATTGTCCATTCCTTGTCAACGTCGCGAACACCATCTGGGAGTGTCGGGAAGAGCGGATGGTTGCCGTTTTGGTTGAGAGGGACGGGCCAGTGCATGAGGAGCACTGAAAGCCGTTTGTCAGCAATAGGATGTGCAACTAGATAAAGTAGAACGCACAATCAAGGTAGTCGGTGCCGAGCGCTTTGAGGGTCAGGTTGAGGGATTCCTCAACGCGACGATGGTAAGTCGACCATACCTTACTGGTGATGAAGATTTCCGAGCGGGGAACACCTGACTTCTTAATCCCCTCTCCGACTTGCGCCTCGTTTCCGTAGGCCTATTCGCCGGACGTCAACATTCGCTCTCAAGAGGAAGTGAAGATAGCCTACAAATGCACAATCGACGTGCTTGTATCCATTCTTCAGTGCGTGGGCAACGGCGTTGGTTACTTCCTCAGGCTTGGATTGCCACGTACCTACACGCAGACATGAGCTTAGGATCGCGAGTCGGTTAACTTCACGATAGTCACGTCGAACTCACCAAGACCGATGGCAGGGATCTCGACTCCGTTGTTCAACTTAACGAGAGGAACATTGGCCATTGTGTTAGTGAAAGTGGTGGTGGTGGTGGTGAAGTAGGAGTAGGTGCAGGTCAATATGAGTACTCTGCGACACCCGCCTTTATGGTAATGCTGGCTATTGTCTTTCGCATTTGCTGATCTTGACCTGATCGCGGCTAGATTCGAAATTCACGTTCGGTACGAGACACCGGCCCGAGCGGTCCGAACGGGCGCCAAGGCGGACCTCGGTTGTGAACCGCACCAGACACAAGATTGAGAACACTTCTTTGGTTATCTTTGACTTTAATGGAGCAGCTGCTGTAGGGGTCGCTAACTAGGTTGGTGTCTAGCCGCATCGCGTCGCTTCTGCGACAAGATCAAATTTTGACTGATCTTTGCGCCTCTAAGCATGCAATAGACACATATATTACAAAGTTTCTCGATACATATACTGCAAGATTTCAGACAAGTTGTTCCGTATTTATCCCATAACGGGTTTTCAAACTTAATCTTCACCTTGGGCAGCTCGCGTATGAGCTGAACTGTCAACAACATGAGATGGTCTTGCTCCGTCAACTTGACCGCCTAATTCTCTTCTCCTCTCACCGCATCACCTCTTTTGTACCTGATGTCGATACATAAGGCCTGACCTTCATTCGACAATGAATACCGTCTCAGATCGGGCTATGGGCCACTTTTAGTCCACTTGCCACTGTAGGAGTTGTAAGCCACTCCGTGAGCTCATATTTAACAGGCGTAGACTCTATGATCCTGTAAGCTACGCTATAAATTCTTGTGGCCAGAGGCGCCGTGTGTCGTGAGTAACGGTGGTAGGAAGGGGATATATGAAATGCGGCAAATACCGGGAAGCGGGCTACAGCCTAAGAACTGGTCTATCCTTTAGACAACGCTACTTGTGCTATTATGATTATGCTAATACGAGATAGTTCCTCCTGTATACTCACACGGCTGACTTGTTGATCACTATAAACACGATTTGCTACGAAATAGTTCCTAAATGCTATATTGAAATGAGCTAGCTCAATTCTTACAAGGCCGTCATGGCTATCACAAAGCACAACCCTCTACAAGCCAGAAAGCGGGTTTATCACACTCTGATATCAGTATATACGGGTTGCGGATCCATGCCAGGGATCTTTATCAAGCAGATAAGCCAGTTATCGGTACGGGTGGTGCTGAAACGACCGGCTATGCTCAATACTTACCATCAGTACGAAGCAGGTAAATAGGCAACTTGAATGATTATCCTCAGTAGTGCGATGGGGACGGAAGTCCTTCAAGGCTCACCCTACCCGATGCTAGTAGGTGCTCATGCCGTGAGTGGGTTGCGCATTTATTCAATTCTTGATCGAGCATTTAATCAGCCTCCTCCATAAGACATGCATAGCGAAACAACAATACAGAGCAAAGAGATAGTATCTTGCTCAAAAAGTCGTCAACGCCGGTACTAACTGATGACAACATTCAAGGAGCGAGTTGTATGTAGGTTCCCAAAAACACAGTGGTGGTCCGCTTCAGGGCCCTGGTCCACTTCTCGGTCCATGACGGTACAGTCGCGCTCCAGATTACGCATCGGCTGGGTTGCATGAATAAGCACGGGTTAGCATCATCTCGGATTGAATTATTTCAAATACATATATTAGGATATTCGAGACTGTTTTTTACACTGTCCAAACGGTAGAATCTGTAGCACCTCGCTGTCTTGATTAGTTGATAAGAACCCATCCAGTCTCTCGTGTGGTCTCTACGATGACTTAGTTATACAGCAACGATGGGAAAGCTGCGACTCGTTACTAAATTGCTTAATTGTCAATTCAGAACGCCGCATGCATCACGGGGGCCATGTATGACTGCCAGTATCCCTAATCTGGAGCGTGACTGTAATTGATATTATTAATTATTTTAACTCTTGAAGATCGCTCGCTGTGGGAGCGCTTAATCATAGTAGCTGAACCCTTAGCCGCTAAGACAAGCGCCGAGCAGCTGAATCCTCGCGCACAACGCGGGGCGCGGTGGCGACGCGAAGCGCCGGCCCGCCGCAGGCGGTGGTGAACTGACGGTGATCTTGCGAGCCGTAATTCACCTAGTTACCATAGGTTTTTGACATCACATAAAATACATTAGCGCTAAAGGAGTATAGTATCGGGAGACAAAGAGTGCTTAATCTCATTTAACCTCACCGGCAGTCCGAGCTCGCTCTTTCTCTTTCCCTTGAGTCATAATCGAGTCGTTCTAATCGCAGCCATCATTTTCAGAAGTAAATAGGGCATCCGTCGAAGTAGATAACATGTCTGCTAAGTGGGGGATTAAAGGATGATCATATTGGTTTGGAGTGCACTCAACTGACTAGCAAACTCCTCCATACTTGGTAGTACTCGACGCGAAGCTCGGAGTCCGGCGAAATTATTAATTCACCCTGCTTCGTGATCAGCTTTCACTTACTGCTGCTGCTGAGGCGATAGCCTATATCTCTGTGGAAAGGATTTCGGGGTCACAAAAAAAGTGATACCGGTTTCAAACAAACACTTTCTTTATACACGTGTTTGAATCGCTTAGTCAGGGTTTCTGGCCGGTTTTCCTGCAAAGCTGCACGTGTCTCAGTAAGTTTAGTCAGCAGCATACATGCTGGTCTAGAGACTCGAACTTATTTCCTAAATCTTACCACTGCCTCCCTCCCGCCCATTGTGAGCATTCCGATACATCTTAAGGCTCTAAGTCCACCAGGCAACCGTACATTTTTCTCAAAACACCTGGAGCCTCCTCGCTATCCACATTGAATCTCCAACTCACTTGATTCGCTCTCTGCCTTAACCTATACCTTCGTTATAGACTCACGCCTGAGTATCACTACCTAAGATTCGTAACTCACAAAGGAGGACAAATTTTCCGCCTGAAACGCATGGCGGAGGCATCTTCGCCCGTCTCTACAGCATAACCATTTGGTATATCTAGAATCGAGTATGACAAACCTGACGACCAGTAAATATCCACTTGATCCTCACCAAGCTCGGTTCACCCAGTTTTAGAACAAAGGTTCACTCACGCTCCGACTGATAAGGCAGCTACAGTTCGCTAGTACTATAAACGCGAACCTAGGGGTCGCGCCGGCTGAGTCGCGCCGGGGCTTCCTCCGCAGGCTGCGTCCCCTCGGCGTCTACTTGACCACAACCATCTTCCATGTGTATTTTTGGTCGTAGAGTCGAATGGAGTGGCTGAAACGAAAAAAAAAAATTACCTAACTGAGAATTTTCGATCTGTCCTCTCTTGTTACTTGCTTATGTTTATGGAGAGGCGTACTTTGTCTAGATAGGCTCACTTGACTGAAACCTCCTGTTGAGGCTATTCGAGACTCATGTTGTTTTCGCGATGTCTGAGTCCATCTGGCAACTCTCGGGCAGCAGGTTTGCTCCCAACTTCCACAACGGTCTGCATGTAGAAGAGTCCAAACAACTTAACCAAACAACCATACAGCAAACGGCGGCAGAAGACAGAAACATGAAGGTCATGTACCCCTATGCCTAGGTTCCGTTCGCGCTTTCCGGATCTCCGCAAGCCATCTCACTCTGTTCTTGGTGTGCTTGTGTGAGTTCCCGAGCGTGCATTTCGAACCATCCACAGCGCTTGCCATAAGCTCCTCCGCTTCGCCTAGCCGACCGAGACCTCGACAGGTGAGTGCAAGATTCGCTAGACTCTTTAGAGTGTCGGGATGCTCGTTGCCAAGTTCTTGGCTGCTAACTTCAACCACCTTACGCTCCAGAACCTCCGCGTTTTCCCATCGCTTCTGGTGCCGATAGATTTCTGCCAGGTTTGCCTTGCTCTTCAAGGTCTGGGGATGCTCTGGCCCTTGCACCTTCTCGCTTACTTCGACTGCCTCCTGCAGTAGTTTCTCCGCTTCGTCCCACTTCTTTTGGCTCCAGTACGCACTCGCCAGGTTGTGCATGCATTTAAGTGTGTAAGGATGTTCGCTGATCACGATTGGGTCAATGCTGTAGACTGAAAGTACGTCTAACGACCCACCTGCCTCGGGCCTGTTTGCTAAGCTCGAGCACTTCCTGATGTAAAGCTTCCGCCTCTTCCCAACGTCCTTGACTCCAGAGCGTGGTAGCAAGGTTTGCGATACCCGTCTGGGTGTCTGGATGCTCGGGACCTTTCAGCCGCTTTTTGATTTTGATGACTTCTCGATCTAGCGCCTCAGCCTCTTGCAGCTTTCCCTGTTTCCATAGCGTGCAGGCAAGGTTTCCCATCCTTGTCGTTGTATTAGAATGCTCAGTGCCTAGTACTCTTTTGCTGAGATCGACAGCTATTCGTCCTAGTCTCTCCGCTTCTTCCCACCGTCCCTGGTTCCGGTATATGTCTGCCATGTTCGCCATGCTCGTCAGCGTGTAGGGGTGCTCTTCGCCTCTCACTCGTCGGACAACATCTAGCACCTCTTGCTGTAGTGTCTCCGCTTCGCGCCACTGACCTCGTTTGGAGAACACGCTAGCCTTCCAAGCTTTGCAGGTCAGAGTACTAAGATGTTCTTCTCCAAGCTCTCGTATCTTTGCCTCCAGTTCTTTGTCGACGAGCATCCCTGCGTCTTCATAGCGCCCAGCTTCGTAGTACACAATCTTGATACGGCCAACCAGCTGAGCACTCGTCCTCTCCTTTTCCGGCAGTACGTCTATGTGGTCGAGCAGCATTCTACGAAACGTATAGTCTTTCGGCTCGCGATCCAGCGTCACACATGCCGCAAGCAATAGTGCGGCGCAACTCTGTGTAGACTCGGGATCTTGAACTTGGGTGCGGGCCCATTGATGAACGAGAGGATGGATCGAGTAGGATTTGTTTGCAGTGTCGAAGGTGACGAACGAATATGCTTGTAGCCCGTCAATCGACCTCAGGAATGCTGCCTTGTTCCACTGCTGGTCGTCGGAGTGGAAATGTGCGAGCA
Source organism: Ceratobasidium sp. 395 (assembly GCA_019616345.1). NCBI lineage: Eukaryota > Fungi > Basidiomycota > Agaricomycetes > Cantharellales > Ceratobasidiaceae > Ceratobasidium > Ceratobasidium sp. 395. Next base: position 9,133 of record WSTH01001236.1, read on the forward strand.
GATCGGAGACCGTTTGTTTCGTAGGACATTCCTCCTCAGAGGACCGCAGAGCTGACTTGTGCTGTCGGAGACCCAAAGCGGCGAGGCGAAATATGTCCTCGGATATATGCTCGTGGTGCATGAATGCCATGACGTTGTATAGCTGCCGGTCAAGCGAGCTTAAACGCTCATAGCTTACCCGCCATGTTGCATGTACTGTCAGCTCGTACTTATCGATCTTAGGTACTTGTCGACCATACTCCTCTAGAATCTGACCTCGACCCCTCCGGTACATGTCCAGATAGTCTAGGGTAGTACAGCCTGGGTGGTTGCGGATGTATGCGCCGGCATGGGTGATAGCCAACGCAAAATACCCAAGCTCCTACGTAGTAGCAAGGCCTTTGTTTAGCGGCTAGTGTGCGAGGAGACTAAAAAAAGCAGCAACGTACCTTGACTAACACACCGCCTGTTTCGTCGGCGTCGTCCGAGCTCCCAACTGCCTTGGCTAGCAGCTGCAGGGCATCTTCTGTCAGCATTTCGGACACATGGAGGTGTGAACCTGTGCCATGCGCGAGCGTGATCATCCTGCGGTTGCGGGTAGTAACAAGGATCCTCCCGTGAGGGCAGGAAGGGAAGAATCTCCCCAAATCCATGCTAGTGTCGTCCGCGTTATTGTATACAACCAGCCACTGCTCTGACTGTCGTGCGAGCCAGTCGAGTGCATCACTCGGATCGTCTCCCGCCTCCTTCCCACGCGCAAGACTGCTGAGGTCGATCTCGATTGCGGCTGTAGAGGTGGCATCGATATAAAATACGTGCCGATATCTAGAATGGTATCCTGCTTTATGACACGGTTGAGACCATGCAGCGTTTCAGACTCACTTCTTCTTATGTAGCTCTACAAAGCGGAGGGCCAACTGTGTTTTCCCTGCACCACCGAGCCCGTATAGCACGAATACTCGACGTTCTTCCGACCCGTCTGCAAGACATGCCTCCATCTGGCTGAGCTCGGCTATTCGTCCAGTGAACCATCTGGACGACGGAGGACAATTCGTGACGGCACGGTTATTAATCAGTCTAGGTGTCAATGGAAGGTCGATAGTGATGTGACTATTAGCTGATTGCGTTGGAATGGCGCCTCCTACGGTAGGGCACCTAATTAACTCACATAAGCAAAACCGCGAAGCTACTTACCAACATCCGCTGTTGAAATCACGACGCTTTGGGAGTTGAGCGTGTTGGCCAGCTCGCTCATCCTCCTGCCGCTCTCGTTCGTGCTTAGATATGAGCGAGCGTCCGCCACAGCTACCGATTGCATTCTCCAGTCACATAGTTCAATGCTTCGCATGTTATGGTCGGGGTTGAATCGAAAATAGATCTGAGAAGTGTTTTGAAATCGGATAGCCATATCCTGTGCGGTCCTCTCCCTGTTTATCGCTATCGTCATCCCCTACACCATCAGTAACCACTTAAGAATCACCCAGGACACAAACATACCAATAGCTGACACTTGAGTGGTGCCAATGCTTATTATGCGGCTAACATATCGACCAGGGAAGACCCATGATAGCTCACCGAGCAACAGCGCAGTTGGGTTGTAATCGACTAGCCCAACGTATGTAACACGGATCTCCCCAATTTCCAAAATCGTTGCGGGTTTAAATACTCCAGGTAAAGCAAAAGCCGCACGGAGAGCTTCAACAATCGTACAGTCGGGTACGCTGTTCCTTTCAAACGGATAGGTACGCAAGCACACTGGAATCCCTGCTCGCATACCGTGTTCGGCAGCAACGCATACTACCCTGTTACTAGCATCAGCAAGTACCATCTAGTGTAAATAGCAGCCACTTACGCTCTGCATACATCAGTGCTGCCAGCTTGGGGATCTATCATCTGCGCGTCCTCCCTTTCGCCGCATGTAACAAGCATCTGCTCGATTGCATCTTCCAGCCTGCTAGCCTTGTAGCTCCGATCAGACCATTTTCTGCTCGAGAATGCGCATTTGACAACGTTTGAACAGTGCAGTTTCGCTTCATCGATAGAGAGTCCGAGTCGACCAAACATAATTGCTAGCAAGCTTTTCGAAGCACTAAATTTGATAGTAATAGCAAGAGGCAATGGTTCAGGCTTACCTTGTAAACCCGGCGCCTATTATGAGTTTAAATTGCTGGTTGGGGCGTGGAAGTGCCGGAAGATTCTGTGCTCTTTGTACTCGTCTCATGAGCTCCTCAACAACTGTGATTGAGCCCATTAAGGATGCAGCGCTTCCACTATCTTTATTGAGTCGGAGCGTTAGATCCGTGTAGGATAGTGGGTGAACGTCTAGAGGACAGTGACCAGACTCACCGAACGACAATGTATTGACGATCTGCCCCGCATCAGGTACAGGAGCGCTCTGAGTGGACATGATTTTTCTGACTTGAGTTGGGAAGGAGTGAAGGAGACCAAGGAGACCCAGCTGTTGTTGATGGGCGCTTCCAAAGACATACAAACATGACACAGCAAACACGGCCCATCAACAGATCCAAATCTACATCTAGAAACATTGCATGGTGTTTTTGGGGCTCTGGAGACCGAAAAAGTCTTCAGAGCCATCCTCCTTGTGAGGAGAGAGTGCTCCTGAGGGCTCTGGCCGTAGTTTACGGTACAGTGATTGGAGACGTCAAAATGTAATGTACACAGCCCATATATATATATCTTATATAGCAACACTATTCGTACACAAACATTGCAACTGAATGCCTTAATTACTCCGTCTCACAAGCTTCTCTCCCAGCTTTCCCTGCAGGCCAATTTCGCACTTACTGAACCTTCCTGCACGCCTACTTGGCAGCTGGGTACTCACCTGGGGGTAGTCAGTGGCATTTAGTACCGTAGTAAGTTTGGCTATAGCATCCTCCTAGTTCAACCGACTTTATATCTAGACCATGGTTGTACGCGGCAAGCTACCAGGCCCTTGGGTCCACTTGATTTTGTTCCACAGGAGATTATGACCGGCGACGTCCCATTCCGCGAGATTCAGAATGGGCCCGCGTTGGTTTTAAAAGTGATCAACGAGCAACCCATACCTCAAGTTCCAGAGCTGCAAGATAATACGGCCTCACCTAAAGCCAATATTATAGATAATACTCTTCAACAATGCTGGAAGCATGCCGAGCGAGTGGTCGACCGCTCGGGGGGTTGCTGCGTCGGCGAGTTCGATAAGATGGTACGTTTCTATGCTGGAGCCAGAACATTTGAATCTCGTATAGGTGGAAAGTATTTCGAGCGATTAGGCTGTAGGAGGGGGCGTGAAGTTAATTGGCATGTGGTAAGGATGGGTATTGATGAATTGACGGACTGATAAATGGAACGGAATCTGGGATTGTGAAGAGATATTCAAGCTAAGGTGGATTTCGGCTTCAAACATATCGCGAGCTGCGTGAGGAGTGGTTCAACCTTTGCTACATCTACTCTCTAGAAGCACCGGCGAATTTCGAAGTATTAGCTACAATTTTGTAAATTGGGGATTTGCTGTTAATGTGGTCGAACGCTCGTCAGGGCTGACATTTTCAGCTTTCATCTCGGTCCTCTCGATACCCCGACCAGCTCTTATAATATTATTGATTGAAGTCCGCCCCTATGATGACGCAAATGACAATGTTAACCCTCTCGGTCGTGTGTCCACTATGGGTCAAACCATGCACGGTAGAGCACTCGTTGATATCCCGCTACTACACACTAGATGTACCATCTTCGGACTACAAATACCACCTTGCCCGCAACATTTCCAGAGCAGAAAAAATCTATAGTGCGAGGGAGTAATATGGCACGACTACATGTGGTGCTTTACGTCCTTTTTAGGTGTAAGACAAACTATATGCGCGCGATCGGCGTGACGCAGCTTCCACGTGATCTAGATGGGAGGGTCCTAGGGTCCATTTCATCTAAAGCAAACTGAGCGCGGGGCTGGCGTTTTTCCAGTCTCCCACAGCCTAGATGAGCTCGTCGACGTTGCCGTACCCGCCTTTGCACAAGGACGCCGAGTTTGTAGTTCTTAGTGATTGGTGAGTCTCAGTTCTTTGTTGGTTGGTTAGAAAGAGCTTCGGTTGAAGTGGTGTGACTACTTTGTTCGTAGGGACGGCACAATTACTAATTTTGATTCTAATGATTGTGAGTGGATGAGTTGGGGCGGGGAGGAAGGGAGGGAGGGCTTACACTTGGATCGCGATGTGTAGATTTGACGGATAACGTTGGGTTTGGGTTTCAGAAGCGGTGAGTTGCTGTACGGAGCGCATTTTGTGGTTGAAGCTGAGCGAGGTGGTAGACGAGAGCTGAATGTTGAGTGCCTGACTGGGAGGATGACTTTCCGGTGAGTATGGTTGTGTTTTACGTTTGTAGAGTGTTTGCTGATCTGATTATATGCAGCGATTCATTCCGAACAATGCTTGAGAGCATAAAGTTGCCGTTTGAGGAGTGCCAAGAGCTGTTGAAGAAGAGTGAGACTCTATTAGCGTACAGGTTGAATAGGATGGCTGATCGAATTGCCTATACAGATATCAAGCTCGACGCGGGCTTCAAAGAGTTCTTTCAATGGTGCAAAGCAAATGGCGTACCATTCATTATCGTATCTAGGTACGCACATTGAATGGGGTTGAAATACGAGAAAGCGATTTCATATTTGTTGCTACGTAGCGGCATGGCTCCACTGATTCGCGCGGTGCTATCCCACTTGATCGGCGAGGAGGACGCAGCGAGCATTGACATCATCTCGAACGATGTACGTATCGACCAGGACGGGTC
>WSTH01001237.1:0-13891 GCA_019616345.1 Ceratobasidium sp. 395
ATGCTTGTCCGTCCGCGCGTTTTGTCTGTTACATGTGCCAACGTCATTTTTCTGCGTAAATACCCCCGCGTGCTGGCCCACCGACCTTGCACGATGTCACTTGGCCGGTGTGTCTCGCTCGCTCTGACTCGCGGGCCGACGATCAACCCGCGCGCGCCCCACAAGTGTCAAGTTCCGCCACCCGAGCTGTCGGAAATCTCGATCGCATTAAATCCCTATATGTACATGTGGCTGTGCCCGAGGCGCTCTGGCTAATAGTTCTGTTTAGACCCGTCTAGGATATGTTAGAATAGGATTTAGCCCCCACGGGCAGTCATCCATTAAAAGAGGCGGAATTGCTTGAGCAGAAGGCGTACTATTTCTAGATCACTCGGGCAGCCCCAAATAGAATACACTACTTGCCTAGTGAGGTATTTTTAGTGGGTGCGGCGTTGACGTCGCTGAAGACGAGCAGCTGAGACTGACGGAAGAAAGACTAGGAAGTTGAAGATACGGTAACTTCTAAGTGGATGATTGATATTCTCCGTATGAGCAGCGCATAAACTAAATTCAGGCTTTACAAGTCTAGAATATAACATAGATGAACGAGCAAATCATTGCTTTGAATAGACTTATGCGCCAAAAAACGAGAAGTAGGTCGTCTAGAGTAATGTACATGAGGCGAGGGACGAGTAGTAGCCGGAATAGGTACCGAAATTATTCACCAAGAAATGCATTGACCTTTCACGCAGTGCTGGTCATGCTTCGCTTGATGAGTATATGGACCTTGACGAGACGTAAATAATACTACAGCATCTAGCTTTTCAAGGAGATTCTCAGCTGGGGTTGAGTTACGCACTAAGATAATGAGCAGTTGAAGTTATAAATGGTTCTGCAGAGGAGCACGCGATCACGTGATGCATCCAGCGTGGCAAATGATTTGCTAATTATTACCTCCTCGGCCTCCGCTCGACCATGTCGAGACATTCTTCATTCAAGAGAACATGTCTCGCTTTAATCCCCGCACTAGTAATTGTCCCATGGGTCACTGTGAAACTTCATTATGGTACGCATTGGGAGAGTCTACCGAATCGGTTTACTCATTTGTTAACGTTATTTTAGAGCTTCCGTCTCCCGTGATCGAGCTGTAAGCGCTTCTGTACTTTCACTATACTACCTGCATTAACATCTCAACACATAGACGCAATTCTCAAACTGGTCTTCCCCAGATTTCCGAGTCTCAAATCCTCGCGCACGTTCGAGCGCTAAGTGAAGACATTGGTTTCCGCACGGTTGGGACCAAGGAGCACGCAGAGGGCGACGCATGGCTCTTGGCCCAAGCTGAAAAACTGCGCGAACAATGTGAAGAGGCCGCACGTCAGACGCCTGGACGAAAACTGGAGTGCGAGGTGTGGAGGCAACAAGGGAGTGGAACGCATAGGTAAGTCTTGGCCTTCCCACGGGTCCTTACTTTGCTGTCGTACCGTTTTCTCACGCCACTTGGAATAGGTTTGATATGATGGGGAAAGAAGTGTACAAGACGTATGTGGACTTGTCGAACATAGTTGTACGTGTGTCGGATGGAACGTCCGAGGGAAAACGATATGCGGTATTGGTCAACTCGCATCTGGATAGCACTTTACCCTCTCCTGGTACGTTGTTCGTCCTGGCTGGGTTTGATTTTCTGAGACTGATTGCTGCTGTATAGGAGCTGCGGATGACGCTGTCTCGGTAGGCGTCATGCTCGAATGCATACGCGTTTTGACCCAGACCCCAACATGGCAACCCGTACATTCAATTATATTCCGTGAGTGAATGTTCCCTTACTTGAACCCATTGAGTCAACTAGTGACGATCGTTCTCTTCGATTTATAGTATTCAATAACGCCGAAGAGTCCTTGCAAGATGGCTCGCACTTGTACGCGACCCAACATCACACCGCCTCCACGTACGTGATTCCTCATTCCGTGATAATCTCCTCTCATACTTCAACACATCCAACTCAAGGGTCCGTGCTGTGATCAACCTCGAAGCGGCAGGCTCAACCGGCCCCGAGATCCTCTTCCAGGCAACATCGGAAGAGATGATCCAGGCGTATTCGCATGTGCCGCATCCGTTTGGAACCGTACTCGCAAACGAAGTGTTTAGTTCGGGGATCATTATGTCCGAGTAAGCCTGTTTTTGTGTGGCTCTGATACATAGGCGTTAACTGCCGGTTGTAGCACCGATTTTAGGCAGTTCCAGGAGTATCAGAATTTGACCGGTTTGGATGTAAGTGTTCGAATGGATCGCACGCCGTGGTTACTAATTCAAGTTTTGTAGATGGCTATCGTTGGAAACTCGTATTTGTATCACACCCGCAGAGATACGGTAGATAACTTGGAGCCGGGCGCCGCTCAAGTGAGCTATTCCTTACAAGTGCCTCACAAAAACTTACAGATTTGCAGCATATGGGAGACAACACGCTGGCGCTACTCAGATACCTCTCTTCGAGCGACTCGCCTCTTCCAACACTTCAAACATACACACCTCCAACGACCGCGTACTTTTCTTTGCTCTCCAGATATTTCTTCTCGTACACGTTCTCCACGGCCGAACGTCTCTATGCTGCGACGCTCTTGCTATCCCTCCCGCTGCTCAAGCTATCGCGTTTGCAAATGCAGTTCCTAGTTGGCGTCCCGCTCTCGCTCGTCGTGGGTGCGGTATCTGCCAATCTTGCCGCGCTCGGGATGAAGATGTCTGGGAACGGGATGAGTTGGTATGCTGGCGAACGGCGTTGTCTAGTGCTATATACCCCTGCTGCGCTTATTGGGACTCTCGTTTTCCAATCGTTCCTCGCCTCCCGCGCGCCCGGCATCCGGACCGAACGGATGTCTCTTCGATCTACGCACGTATTCTTCGCTGCGACAGCATATCTAGTTCAACTTGCTGGCATTGGGAGCGCAGGACTACTATGGTTTGTTAGTTTGTTCACCGGCGGGGCAATCTTGGTGGATATGGCGTTGGGCGATGAAGAGGAGGTACCGCTGGCTGCGTACGTGCTGGGGACGATTGGGCCTTTGGTGTTGGGTACGGAGGTTACGGCGTCGTTGACGGATATTTTTGTACCTTTGGTGAGTAGAATAGTCGCATCAGGCTTCCAGTATCTAATCTGATATTGTAAAAGACTGGTAGAATGGGCTCGGTGAGTATTTCAAACTGTATTCCTCGTTAAAACGTACTGACGACTGTTTAGCTTCCGCCAGTAGAAAACATCATCGCATCTCTCTCAACATTCTCAATGTTTTACACATTCCCTTTTGTTCTTCCCCTCGCTCATCGGTTCGGCTCGCGCTCGTTGCGCAAGTTTATCTTGATCGTTACCGCCTGGTCTGCGCTCACATGCTTCGTATTTACGACCCCACTCTTGAACACTTTTGACGGCGAACACCAGAAGCGGTTCTTTGCTCTGCATACCGAAAATGTGCGTATATCCGCTCTAGGTCAATAACCTTTCGTAAACTGATATATCAGGTAGATTACAACGGGAGAATTCTCCCTCCAGCTAGGAACGGCAGATGCTGCACCTGGATTTGATACCCTAGTCAACGAACTCGCGGGCGAGTTTGGAGCAAAGGGGATAATACCGACTGTTAACGTTATGAATGATTGGAATCCGGATTGGGATGTTTTATACCCCTTTTCACAGGTAGGCCTTTTCTTGAATCGAGCTTTGGATAAAATATTGATGACCACGAGCGAACAGTTCGTAGATTCGCACACGGTACCAATATCTAGACCAGAAGGATATGTTTCACAGTGGTCGGGGCGGTTTACGGTAAAGGCGTATGGAGACATGTTGGATTTGGATAGCCATACACGGCGGTTGACGCTGAAAATCTCGCATCCTGGCTTGATTTGGACTGGTGAGTTGAATATCTTAGCGTATAGGCCAATGCTGAGTGCGGTAAAGTTATCGCATTCGACACATGGATCTTGAAATGGTCTCTTGATGCGCCTCCGCCAAGCGGGTACAAAAGACATCATATTCGTGAGGCGTCGTTCTATGGCACCAACGAATGGACGATTGAGATGGAGATCAAACTACCGGAACTGTCATATGGAGGTTCGCTGCCTCCAGCGTTGAAAATCAACTTTGTGGGGATCGAAGAGCGGGGGATGTGGCCGGTAAAGAAAAACGACCGGGCGGGACCGGCAATGGATATATTCGAGAAAATGGATGGATGGTTCGAAGAGAATAAACAGGGCGAGGCGGATGTTATGTTACTAGGATGTGTAGGAGGAGTAATCTCGCTGTAATGTAGATTAGACGAGTAAGATAATTAGAATTGGGGATTGTTTATCGCTATGACGCAAGACACGTGCCAGCGCTTGAGCCGCGTCGACCAGGGACGGGTTGCTGTGCAGCACGCGGCCACAGCGTGGTCGGGATCTCAGGGGTCTATATCTTGGTTCTCGCCCGGTCTGTTGCTCTAGTTTATGGCGCAGAACGCCCCCAGCTTTTTCGCGCGATTCGGATCCCAGCCCGCGCCACCACCCACAGACAAACACCGACCGCGGCCGAAGCGCAAGACCAGTCGCGCCGCCCTAGTCCTGAACGTGCCGATGCCGCCTGTTCCGGCCCGACAGACGACCGAGCCTGGCACTAGCTCGCCCTCGTATGAGCCCTCACGGCCCGCTCCTCGCCCTCCTACTAGATCTAATACTATTTCTGGCACTATGGATGCGTCGACGCTCCAAAGTCTGGGCTCGAAAAACGTGTCTAGTTCTTCGGTTGCTGCCAACGCTGCCTCTTCTACATCTTCTTTGAACCGAGTCCCCTCCAACGCCCGACCCCTCTCTCCTCGACAACTCGGAAAACGACCCATGCAGCGCATGCCTAGTCTTCCACAGCTGGTCTCCCACTCGTCCAACCCTCTACCGGTCCCGCCTAAACCAGTTCCCGCGCCCGGCCAGGCCTCGTCGTCCGGCTCCCGGGCCACGCCATCTCCCGTCCCGCCACCTCCACCCATCCCGCCGGGCCTCAGTAGCCCGCCATCGGCATACCACAACGCCACCGATCATGCCGCGCGTCGGAATTTTAATCCTTATCGACCTTTGACGCCCGATCCGAAGCGGTATTTAAATACGAAACCTGCGAGGAGGCCGTCGATGGTCGAGTTGTCGAGGAGCGAGTCGTCCAAAGTCAAGGCTCCGGTTAGTCAGCACACTCCACCTGCGCCGCTTGTACCGGCAGCAGCTACGACAACCGCGGCCGCACCCGCTCCTGCACCTGCACCAGCCGTGGTCCCGCCTCCCGCTCCGGTACCGGTGCTGGCGTCAACCCCAGCGTCCGCTCCCGCTCCCGCCCCCGCCCCCGCACCCGCACAGATACCACAGCCACAACCACAACCACAACCACAATCACAGTCCCATCCACATCTCCCTCGCCGTACGACCTCGGAAGAGATTACCTCGAACCTGGCGCGCATGATCCTTACGCCGCCGCATACCCAACGAATGGTGACGTATCCTGGCACGTCACAGTATTCTGCCGGCGGAACGAGCGCGTGCGGACTGACGAGTCTAAATGCTGTCCGATGCGCGTTACAACTTGAACAAGTGCTTCGGGCCGGAGGTGGGACGCCGGGTAGTGGAGGAGTGGGGATGACGATGTTGAGTAATGTGACGAAGCTGGATTTCGTAAAGGTGGGCGGGTGTGTGATGCGGGGATGGGCGCGAATTGATGATGGTTTTGCAGGATGTGATGGGAATTGCGTCGCATTGGACGAGTAACGAGCACTTAGAGGTTGAGGATATACTAGGGATGCCCATGTTTGAGAAGAGTTTGACGTGTATTGGGATGGAACAACGACAAACGAGTAAAAAGAACTTTCGAGAGGTTCTTGGGTGAGTCTTAAATCTTACTTTACCTTGTTTTGATTTACTTATGCTATCTACAGAACTCTTCAGTCAACTCGAACGAATACCTCTGCGGCTGCCGGCGTAATAATAACCCGCCCACCCGAAATTATCAGCATTCTCCACTTTCCCGCTGCCCTCCCCGCCCCACCTCCCGCTACATTCGCCCAATCCTCCACCGATGCAACCCGACCTCCCCTCCAACATATATTCGCCATTTTCGATTCCCATCCGCGTACGACGCATCCGACTGGTTCGGCATTCGTCGTCAGCGCATCTATAGACCAGACTGCTCGATACCTGGAGAAGCTTTTTGCTGTCGATCCAGAGGTTTTACGAGACGGCGGGGCTCTTCTCGGCGCATTTGATGCGCATTTTATTGTCGCTGGCGATCAACCACTTCCAGCTTCCCGGTCCCAAATCACGCCTGGACTAGGCTTGCACCTCCACCCAACCGATGCAGACGTATATGCCGCGAACGTTGGAATGTTAAATGCCGCGCTCGAGATACGCGCTGTACGGACTCAGGCTCGACGTGAAGTTGAAGCTGCTCTGGATCAACTGCGTCGAAGCGAGGCTGCATATTTCAGGGAAAGGAGATTACGAGAGACGAAGGAGGCGAAGGTCAGGCAGTTAGAGGCGAGGGTGAGAGAGTTGGAGGCTAGAGAAGGAAGGAGGGAAGAGAGGAGGGCGAGAAGGGCCGCGAGGGGTGGGGAGAAGGATAAGGACAAGGGCGGGGAGAAGGTGCCAGTTGTAGTTGAAGAGGGCAAGGACCCGTTGGCCGTTTTGACGCCTGGCGAGAAGGGGAGCTTGTTTGGGGACGAGGAGGAGAAGGCGGAGAAGAAGGAAGAGGAGAAGGTCGAGGGCGAGCAAGAAGGCGAGAAGAAAGGAGAAGCGGAGAAGGAGGATAAAGAGGAGCTGAAGGAGATTAAGCCAGAGCCTACTGTTGATCCGGCCGTTCAACGTTCAAGCACGGGCAGCGCGTGGGGTGTTTTCTCCACCATCAGCCGTATCCCATTCTGGTCCTCCTCTGCGCCCGTCCCAGCTCCTACATCCTCTGTCGATGATACTACGGTCCCGACCTCTCCGCTCACGCCCAAAGCTCCCACAATCTCCATTCATGACGAATCGATCACCCAACCCGAGATCACCTTTCACTGCGACATTTGCCAAGACACCGAGCCCGAAATTGACGTCGCCATCATTGACGGGTGCGGACACCGATTCGGACGGGATTGTCTCAAGGGGTTTATCAGTTCTCGTTTGTCCGACGGAAAGTTTCCGATTTTGTGTCCCACCTGCGCGGCCGAAGGGAATAATGGTGGAGAGCTCGGTATCATATCCAGTTTGTTGGCCGAGAGTGTGGGGATTAGTGAGGATGAGTTTGTGAGGTGGACGCAGTATGAGCTTGCGGCGTATTCTTTTGCTTTGGAGTGTACTCAGTAAGTTGCGGTTTTTTGGGTATTGGGATGAGGCTAACGATGGACAGGTGCGAGAGGAGTTATATGGTCTCGAGGGATGATTATAATGATCCGAGTACGAAAGAGTTTAGGTGTGCGATGCCGGACTGCGTGAGTATTATATGCTTTCAAGGCACGGATTACGACTTATGGTTGCGTAGGATCATGTGTGGTGCAAGTCCTGTTCGACGACGATCGAGAAGGGGCAGACACATACGTGCGACGGCAGTGCCGAGCTAACTCGGTTGATGGAGAAAGAGGGATGGAAGACGTGTCCGGGTAAGTACACAAACACGAAACGATGAGAAAATATCTCAACTCTGGCATAGGCTGCAAGACACCAATAGAGAAGAACGAAGGATGTAATCATATCAGCGTAAGCCCGCGAATCTAGACTCTCGTACCTTTACTTATGACGTTTTTTTACAGTGTACAACGCCCGCATGTAACACGTAAGTCCGGTATTTGCATATGTCTTGGTTACCCACTGACCCGCGTGACAGCCACTTTTGCTATGTATGCGGCGGCAAGGTAATCCAATCCGTCGTCCGTAACGAAATCAACGAAGCTATCATGCAACATTTCTCCAACTGCAAGCTATTCGATGTACCCGACGAGGAATAATGACCTACCCCATGTAGTATCCAATAATTGTAATATGAACAGCCCTATATGTAGACACGTGCGGGGTAAATGTGGTGGCAGTGCCTGACCGACCCTAATCAAACGTGCTTCTTCTGTCCGTGTTTTGTTTCACGTCCCGTCTTCGTCTGCAGTTTCTCCCCCGCCTCTGTTCCTCAATATTATCAACCTGAATCCCAGTCACTCTTTTGGCTTCCTCTCCTTGAACGACAGCTATGCAGCTCCATAACAAACACGAGCGCCTCGTCAAGAGGCTCCTCCCCCGCTTTTCCCCCACTTGGTTGGGTGATCCAGAGCCCCTGCCAACAAACTCGTTACCAGGCATCTCTGCAGGTACGTGCGATCCTGTCTCAGAGTCTCTCTCTAGTTTGCTAATCTTTCCGCCGTTTTCCGCGATTTTTTGCGATTTTTTTGTGGGTGATAGTCGGTCCTCCGGCAGCGGTCACTACGTCGTCAACCCCGGCAGCAGCCCCTACGCCAACTCCGACGCCGACGCCGGCTGCTCCAAGCCCTTCTCCGGTCCCTACCACGAGTCTGCCGGTATCAGTTCCGGCGCAAGTCTCCGTGCCGACTACGACCACGCCGAGCACCACCGACGTTGTGCAGACTACGACCACCCCTCAGACCTCGTCTACCGACCTTGTCTCGAGCACCACCCCGGCTACTACGGTACGTGTGCCTGTACCTGGTGCATTCCACATGCTAACGTGATTTATTGACACTTGTGTGTAAATATAGACTGTTCCGACAACATCGAGCACCCCTGTCCAACCTACGAGCACCCCTCGCGCGTCGGTCGCACAGACTACCGCTCCACCTGCATCTGTTACCCCTCGTTCGACTCTTCAAGTCAAGTCGTTTACAAATGCGAGCGGCGGCGTTGTTTATTCGACTATTTTCGAAGCACCACAACCGACCGCTTCTGCCCCTGCGACTCCGAGTAATACCGGCACGATTGTTGGAGCGATTGCCGGGTCTCTTGTCGGCGTTGTTTGCCTCATTGCATTCGTGTCTTGGCTCATCCGCCTGCACAACAAGCGCAAGCGCGGCAATGGCGATGATTTCGATCGTCAAAGCTACCTTCGGAACAGCATGATGATCCCGGACGATACTCCTGGCGCCGGACGTCCCGTTATTGGAACCCAAAACGCCCTTGCTCTCGCTCGCGCGAATATGGGCGAAGGTCCTGGGCCTCGTCCACCGACCATGATCGAGCGCAAACCAACCTACTTGATGAATGGCCAACCCTCGCCTTCGTTTACTCCTGGTCAAGTCGTGTCTTTCGATCCCGGACAAGTCGTCCCTGCTCCTCCGTCTGCCGGAAACGGTTATCCTAGCCCCATGGCCTTTGCCGCGTACACTCCGCCTGCCGAACACCATCAGACCGAGCTTAGCCGCCGCCCGAGCGGCGCTCAACTGCTTACGCGCCAACCAACCAATGGTGGAATGTACGAACAAGTCTATCAGAACTCGCCTGTTGGCTACTCTCCGGACGGTTACCACGCTCACGACGGCTACACCTACCCCATGCAACCCAACCGCGAGATGGTCCAGAGCGTCACGCCGTTCCAAGCGGAGCAGTACGCCGAGATTACTCGCCAACTCAACGGCCACCCCGCCGACATTGGCAAAGACTCGTTCCATCCCATCTCGCCAGTCTCTCCGGCTCCTATCGGCTACGCTTTGACCGAGGAACCCGAGCCGGTTCAGGGTGGCCCTCTGCCGAATCCGTTTGACGAAAAGGCCCACGCGCGGATCGACTCGACCCCGCCATATCTCCCTCCCATCGGCGCAGAGGAAGGCCGGTTGAGTCGTACCGGTACTCCGATCGACCCGAACCCACAGCACGCGCACTGGAGCTATGACGCCAAGGCTGGACAGCCGGGTACTCGTCTCAGCGTCGCCGGTATGCCGATCCCGTCGCCTGCTCCGACTCTCCCGCCTGCCGCGTACACTCGCGAGGACCGTACGGTGGTTGTTGGGAACGGCGAGGCTATGCCTGCTCGCGGAAACGCCAAGCGCCCGGTTAGCATCGTGGACGAAGATGATGTGTATGGTGGGATGTAAAAGGGGAGTGTGTACGAGTGTCGTGTAGTGTTTTTCTGGTGTGTGCCCGAGCGTCTTTTTCACTCAGGTGTTGGTTTATCGGGCTTTATGCCCACTTCCAGTCTTTTCTCCCCTTTACGCGCGCAGGCGTTTTTTCACCCCTGGCAACGAGTCGTGCTCGTCTATACCATGTTTCGCTGGTGTTTCTTTCGGCTGCTTATAATCTTTTTGGTTCTTTTTGTTGTTGGCTGGTCTGTGTACGGTTTATGTACCTTGTGTTGCTTTCTTTTCACACTTGGTTGAAGTATGTGGACGGTTGAGGAAGTTGGTTGCGTAATGACATGCTTTTCTGTTCAAATGATTTCAAGTGATTATATCATCTATATCCATGTATAAAGATTCGTGAGGGTTGATTTCGGGGTGTGCTAAAATTGTTGCTCATCGCGCTGATGGTGCCCTGAGGCTGGTGCTCATCCGTTCGCGCCTTGTTGAAGAGTTTGAAAAAGGAAGGACTTACGCATGTACTGACGCGTACATGCCGAATGCTGACTAAGCTTAATCTGACTCGAACACTTTTCGCATATATAATGTACCCATTATCCGCTGTGATATCTACATGAATTTAGAGACCCCCGCTTCCACTGCACATACTCGCTAAGTCACAGCTTTGAGTGTCCGAATGTTTCGGTGTAATCCTCAACACGCCTCTCCTTGCCACTACCGTAAAAAGGTGCACTGCATCTGGTTTCATCTTCCAGACCTCTGGAAAAACCAGCTGTGTTTGTGAACCTACTTCTTGAAACAGCCTAGCGAGTTAGAAATCGACCCTCCACTAGACTATTTCTTGAATCATTAGATGATCCCTTGCAGCCTAAAATCTACAAGTCATGTGAAACCCAAGGGATTCGACGGCTTGAGCTAATGTTCAGGTTCACTGCGGCCGTGCATATGTGGAATTTCTGGCCCTGATCATAAGGAGAGAAAACAGAGAAGGTATTTCAAGATTTCTCACAAGTACTCAATGCATTCACACAGGCCTATAACGATGAAATCACTCATACACTGAAATTTCTCGGAGACATCAGGAAGCATAGATATCCCCCCATGCCGTCCCAAATTTAAACTTTGACAGATCAAATAATATAGGACGTGTTACGCTCCGATCTTTTGAAATGGTTAAAATCAAGCAATCCACCGTGCACGCTAGACGATACTCCGGAGGTATCCAGAACAAGCGTTTACCATCCCCACAAACCCAACCATTATCATCAATAATCTGGCTGAGGCTGTCGTAAGAAACATGTGAGTATGTTTGTGGAGTAGATCTAAAGGGCCAGCAGGTTAACTATTGGTACAGTCGGGACTAATCGCATGTATGCACAAACCTTGAATGATCCTGGAGAAATCCTTGAATTGTGAATGAATCCGGAGCTTTGCTTGTTTCCCAGACCCGTATTACTGCCTCGGAGCTAGATACAATACGTTGACCATCATACGAGAACGCGATAGAGCTTGTAGGGCTTTTCAGGGTCTTGAGGAGTGCAGCGCCGGTCTGCGCATCCCAAATCCACGCTGTATTATCCCGCGAGCTAGAGTGTATGCGTCGACCGTCGGGTGAGAACGCAACAGACGTTACAAGGTCTACGTGACCTTTCAGAGGCTTAAGGACTGCAGCGCCGGTCTGCACATCCCAGATTCGCACTGTCCTATCCCACGAGCCACGTCAGGAAAAACCTGGATTTGAATTTGGCAGTGATTTTCAAATTTAGCTAAATTTAGCTAAATCCAATAAATTGGCTAAACCCCCCCCCTTTATCTCAGTACCCAGGCTGACAACTGGCCCTGTTTTGAGTGCCTATGAGCTCACTCTACTCTGGGGTGCCTATTGCATGCAAAAATAATGCCTACCTGACAGTTTCCAGAGCCCATAAATGCACTAAATTGAGCTAAATTGGATAAATGCTCACTAAATTTAGGTCAATGAAAAGGGGGGGTTAGTAAGTCCCGTAAATCCATAAATTTAGGTAAATTTACATCAGTTTAGCTGAATGAAAATTCACCGTTTTCTCTGATGCAGAGACGATGCGTTGGCTATCAGGCGCGAAAGCAACAGACATCACAAAGTCTGAATGACCTCTTAGGGGCTTAAGGAGCGCGGCGCCGGTCTGCGCATCCCAGATCCGCACTTTCCGGTCTTTGGAGCCAGAGACGATGCGTTGACCGTCAGGTGAAAACGCAACAGACGTCACTTCAGCCTGATGACCTTCCAAGGGCCCAAGATGTGGGACACCAGTCTGCGCATCCCAGACCCACAGTGTCCCATTCTTCGAGCCGGAGACGGTGTGTTGACCATCGGGCGAGAACGCAACACACCTTATATACCTGGAGTCAACACTAAATGGGTCGAGGAGTGGGGCGCCGGTTTGCGCATCCCAGATTTGCACTACTTTGGCTTTGAAGCCAGACACGATATGTCGACCGTCGGGTGAGAACTCAACAGAGGTCAAATCTCTCTGACGACCTTTCAAGGACATGACGAGTGGGGCGCCGGTTTGCGCATCCCAGATCCACACGGACTCATCCAACGAGCCAGAGACGATACGTCGACCATCGGGTGAGAACGCAACAGACGTCAAACCACTCTGGTGACCTTGTAAGGACTCAAGGAGTGGAGCGCCGGTCTGCGCATCCCAGACCCACACGGACTTATCCGACGAGCCAGAGGCTATGCGTCGACTGTCAGGTGAGAGCGCAACACACATTATACACCCTGAGTGGCCGTTCAAAGGCTCGAGGAATCCAGCGCTGGTTTGCGCGTCCCAGATCCGCACCGTCTGATCTTGAGAGCCAGAGACAATACGTCGGCCATCAGGCGTAAACGCAACAGACGTTACAGAGTGTGAGTGACCTTCCAGAGGTTCGAGAAGTGGGGCGCCGGTCTGCGCATCCCAGATACGCACTGTCCCGTCATTGGAGCCAGAGACTATGCGCCGGCCGTCGAGCGAGAACCCAACAGACGTAACAGAGTCCGAGTGGCCTTTCAGAGGCTCAAGGAGTGCAGCGCCGGTCTGCACATCCCAGATTCGCACTGTCCTATCCCACGAGCCAGAGACAATGCATCGGCCGTCGGGCGAGAACGCTACGCACGTTACATTTTCCAAGTGACCCCTCAGGGGCTCGAGAATTGCGACGCCGGTCTGCGCGTCCCAGATTCGCACTGTCTTGTCGTAGGAGCCAGAGACGATGCGCTGACTATCAGGCGCGAACGCAACAGACATTACAGAGTCTGAATGACCCTCCAGAGGCTCAAGGAGTGCGGCGCCGGTCTGCGCATCCCAGATCCGCACCGGCTCTTCCCATGAGCCAGAAACGATACGTCGACCGTCGGGTGAGAACGCAACAGACGTCAAACCACTCTGGTGACCTTTCAAGGGCTCAAGATGTGGGACACCGGTTTGCGCGTCCCAGATCCGCACTGTCCTATCCCACGAGCCAGAGACGATGCGCCGACCGTCGGGCGAGAACGCTACACACGTTACATTTTCCAAGTGACCCCTCAGGGGCTCGAGAATTGCAGCGCCGGTCTGCGTGTCCCAGACTCGCACCGTCTTGTCGTAGGAGGCAGAAGCAATGCGTCGACCATCGCTTGACACAGCAAGACTGTTGACTCTCCTCTCCGTTCGGATTGTATGAATACACCGCACATTCCATAGGTTCAATCCACCCGTAACACATACAGCGTTCGGGAAGTGTGCTCGTATGCCCCTTAGTACTGCATAGTTTGCCCAGCCAAATGGTAGGGCTGAGGTGTAGAGATGTGGTGTACTTTCTGATACGCAAGGAGAGGCGGCCGATATGAACCG
>WSTH01001238.1:0-13868 GCA_019616345.1 Ceratobasidium sp. 395
CAGCACCACTCCACAAAAAAAAAATGATAGACTCACCTCTTCCTCGTCGAATTAAACTCCAAAACCCTCAACGGCGTGTACCGCTCGGGCATACCCATAACCTCGATATCCAACGCATTATTCGACCGGGCCAAAAACGGAAACCCCGCGTCCCTCGCGCCCGACACGAGCGCAGCTTCGTCTGGCGATTCAGCCTTGTAATCCAACTTGGGTTCTCCGGGTGACCTGCTTCCTCTCTCGCTATCATCGTCGTCTTCGGGAATATCAGGCAAGACAGTATGACAAATCGCAAGAGCGCGGAAAAAATCGATAATATGCTGTCGTCGATCCTTCGCACCACCTCCAGGTAAATTCCCCTTGGGCGTCTGGGGACTAGCAGTCAAATCCCTCGCCAGCGCGGGCGAAATCATCGTAAGCTTATCCCGCCTAAACCACCGATTCTTGAAAGCCCGCTCCATAATCGCGACCATTTCGACTTTAAGCGCGTCCAACCGTCGAGTCTCGGTTTCTCGATCTTCTTCTTCCACAGGTTCGTGTTCCGCGCTCCGTCGTTTGGCCGCACCGCGCATCGCTTCGGTGATGCCTTCGCCGTATCGGACGCCTGCGATGGAGCAGCGCATGAATTCCATGACGTTTTGGGTGAGCGTGCCGGTTTTGTCGGAGAATATGTAGGCGATTTGGCCGAGGTCGTCTGAGATGTTCCATGTTTTGGGTACTATCCATCCCTCTCCATCAACCCAATGACCCAAAACGAAAGAAAAAGAGAAGGGACGTACCACAAGCAGTATCCAAAGGTGCATAATACATATCCCTATCCTGCGCAATAAAATACGCCTGAATCGTCTTGACAATCTCGATCGAAATGTACAACGAAATCGGAACGATATTCTGAAAAGCGATCAGACAACTCCCAAACGTGATCAACCCGTTCACGGGCGGACCCCCGTCCGCGCCGACGCCGAGCGCGTACTCGTAGAACCAACTACTCGTATCTATCCGGCCTGAATTGATCCCGGACGCGACGGCCGTGACGATCGACATTAAAAGCAAAACGATAAAGTTCATCACGACGTTAAAGTTGGTTTGTTTCTCGATCTTGGACCGTTTGGATGGTGTTGCGCCGCCGTTGAGCATGATCTTTGTGTCAGCGCCTGTGAATAGGACCAAGCCGATGACCCAAGACGTATTCCGGAGCGTACACCCGCGCAACAACAGTTCGTTGATCGTCACCGGCTCGACTTTTTCCACTCCTCCCCTCACGCCCGAAACAGCGACCTCTTGTCCTTCCTGCACGTCCGCCGAAGCGCGGTAGCGCAATACACCATTATAAGCGTACAACCCCGCATGAGGGGGCTCCGAATCGATCGCAAACGCGCATTTGCTCGGCGCTAGATCTTCCTCGCCCGCGATCCACCGCGTGCCCTTGAGCGCGCGTCGGAGTTTGAGGTTCGTTTCTCCGTCTAGGTTCTTGGTCTCGACGTAGGCTAGGCCGTCTGGGTCGGATGTGGCTAGGACGATGGTGTCTGCCGGGACTTGGTCGTTGTCTCGGAGCAGGACGATATCGCCCACTTCGAGTTTCTTCCAGAGCGTGCGTTCCCAGGTTGGAGAGGGACCTGGATCGGCGGCTGGTGGGTGATACGACGTGCCGCTGGAAAAGGTGGGGGTGGTGGTCGACTGAGTGGACGTGGGTTGGTAGGACGCGGCTACGGTCGTCATGCTCTGCATGGGCGGGTACGAATGGTCCGGCTTGCCCCCTACACCGCTCTCGGCCGTCGTGACGCTCTGGATATCGTCCAAACTGCGCGCGCGTTCTCTCTCTCCGCCTTCGCTCGTAGCAGATACATCCGAATCCATCGTCTGCCGGCTCACGCTGATCTCCCCGCGTTCGCGCTCTTTTGCCCTCAGCCGCTTGACGCCCCGGGTGACTTTGCCTGGGGCCGTACCGAGGCCGAGCAGACGCTCGAACCAGTTGCGGGGATCGCGCGGTTGATTCGGGTTTCGCCATGAAGAGGTGGACGTGGATAGCTTTGTCGCGGCCGAGTTGTTGACTTCGTCGTCGAGCGAGGCGCGTCGGTAGTCTTCGATTCCGTCTTTGGCTGCTGTGATGGATAGGATGACGACGAGCGGGACCATGGCGATTTGAGGTGCCGCCGCTCCGAACACGGGGAATACTGGATGTTATGTGAGCATGATGATCCACGCAGAGATGAGTAAGACAGACCTTGGAGGACGACGAGAGCGAGAAAGTACAAGTTCGCAACACGTCGGAATTGTTCGTATAGGTTCTTTGGGATGAAAGTGATGAGGGTGTATTCTACGGGGGATCAGCCGAACGGACCGAAAGAGGTGACGACACGCTACTCACTGCTCGTCCGCACCTTGTTGCGCTCGTATCGCACAACCGGATCGCCGTTCGACTTGGTCTCGCTCTCCGGCAACGGCAGATTGACATATACCATCCGCCGCTGGCCAGTAGTCGTAGTAGCCGTAGTCGCAGCCGCTGGCTCGCTCGCCTGAGTCTCGGTCCGGTGCAAGTCGTCCGTCGCCGTCACCGCCGAATGCGTGCTCCTCACCGTACCCGACGTGCCCGGCCGCTCATGTTTCTTTCCAAACCCAAACCTGGCGCGCGCAAGACTCTTTTTGCGCCGCTGCTGCCTCAGCTCGGACCGAATCGATTCGGCGATCGTCGAGTGGGCGGTGAGCGTAGTGCGTAGTCGGAGGTTCGGGTCGACGTTCTCGCCGTCGGACCCATCCTCTTCGTCGAGGCGCGGGTGCCGCTTGAAGAACGACATCAAGGTCGGGATCAGGTCCCCAAGCAGAAGGCGCTGGCTGAGTACTATCTACTTGATGACAAGCGCCGAGCCAAGCCCATGGATCTAGATCCGCCCCTTTGCCGCCCCTCGCCTCTCAAATATGTTTCAAACAGCTCCCTCCTATCGACATCGCTTGGCTGGCTATAGCTCCGCCACATGCTGCCGTCCTGCACTTGAGCTTTCTCGCTACACGTGACTATTTCTCACTCGGCAAGACAGGCACAGCATGGCACGCGCGCAATCATACCCGCAGTTCTTCTTCATCGCATCGCACCGCCTGTCTCGGCCTCCGACTGTTCTCAGGGACAGTGCCGAGATTATCATCCATAACCAACGCGCGAACCGCAATCCTCCGCGCTCTATGACCAATACACTTTCACGGCGATAACACCGAATTCAGGCCGCACCTACCCCCGTGATTCTACGTGCCAGTTGCTGCGTGTTGTGGTGCATATGCATGGTAACAGCCCTTGTCTGTCTACAGTATACTTCATAAAAATCCATCGCTATGTCGATGTTGCCAAGCCAAGAGACAATCATCAGCTAAGAGAATGTGCCCGAGTGCGCGCATACACCTCGTCATAGCTGTGCTTGCATCTGCCCGCAGTCTCAACGGTAGATGCAAATAACAACCTTTTGGATTGATGGTCTGCGTGGAAGCTACTGCGGTTGTAGTCCTATAATCAACATATGCTTTGGTCTAGGTACAGATACCAACGGAAACAAACCCTGCTTAGTCTTCACCAGTAACCCGCCTTTAAGGAACGTTCAATCCAGCCCCTCGGGCTAATATCTACCCTTACGCATAGACATATATAGAGTCTTGGAGCAGTCATTAATCGACGCCTCGTACCCGAGATCCCACCATAAGGTAGATCATCGTTGGAGCGAAGGACTCGGGCGCAACACTTATGGCCCACGCTCGCATATACCAGCCTTAAAAGATACATTCTTTTGACCGTCATTCAAATTATTACCATATGAGTACGACTCTCTTTACTTCTGAATGGTGGGAGCTCACATCACATACGACGCCAATCAGAGCACAAGCGCTAATCGATCGAGTGTGGCTACAAAAAGAGCGGTGGCAACACGGTCCTATCTGCAGAGTACCACCACCCCTCCTCCGAAACATGACCACTAACCACTCCGAGTTCTATTTTAGCGATGGGTTGGCAACGATACAGGTGAAGCTGAACTCATGGAGCTTTAAATGGTTTCTAACACCTGATGTTCGCAAAGGTGGAAAACACGATGTTCAAGCTGCACAACTACAAGCTTAAGGCATCCGAGTTCTTCGTGAGCAAGATGATACCCTACGAAGTCACCTTTGGGAGAAGAAGCGATGAATGGTCGCTCGTACTGGAAGGAGTGTCTGTCCCAGATTTTGTATGCCTTTTAAAAGTACTATATGCCAGGTAGGCCGATGCAGGCGAGCAAATTCGAACGGTTAGAGGTAACACAGCTCACTATTAGCCGATTTTCGGCGCATCAAGTTGTGGCAGAACCATCGCTCCTCATACCTGCATTGCGTCTATCGCATAAGTGGGGTTTCAAGGAACTTTACGCTCACCTGGTCGAGCTCGCCGAAATTGTGCTAGACGACGTTGACAAGGTCGCCCTCGCCCGCGAATTAGACACCTTAAGCTAGGGTCAAATAGACCCTAGCATAGGTCTTTTTCGGCGCTCGCTAGGGTCTTTTTCGTCATAGGAAAACAAGGCGGTGGAGCCTTGTGGAGTCTTTTTTGACAGGTCCTAGGGTCTTTTTTGACGGCGCAAATAGACCCTAGCTTAAGGTGTCTATTAGACATCAAAGAATGGGTGGGACCCGCTCACGTAGGACTGTGCCGGCGAAAGGAGCCCTTCACCACAGACGAGGCGACGAAACTTGGGGTTGATAGCCTACTTCTCATCTTCCAACTTCGAGACAAAGATCGCCCGTTGTGTTCAGATCCGGGTAAGCCTATAGTTTGCTTGCATAAGCTACATAATTCATAACTGTAGCAAATATTGCAGCGAGTACGTTTTGACTGACTTTTTCCTAATACCAGCTCACCCACGGTCCGTCATTATGGAAGAACGCGACTATGATTGGCTGGAGCAAGCGGTAGAGGGATGGATAGCAAATGGATGTGTGCTCTTGGGATAAATACAGCGTAACTGTAGAGAGAATGGGATTGCATTGTTGTCTGAGCTGTGTAAGCCTTCTGTTACTTTATATCAGCAAACTTTTGCCTTGCTGCTCCTTCAAGCTTAGGTTTGGCGAAGGGGGTTCCCATGAGATAGAACTGAAATGTACATCGAGTGGACGCATGACGAACTTCGCCGAGCTATAATGGCACCGAACCCAGTGAATGCTTACGTTGAACAATCTTCTGGCGCGTTGTGAGATGCTGTGTATGAGACGACAGTGCGCGATAACAACGATATGTACGTAGTCAATCCAAAGCTAACAAGTAGCCAACAGCCAAGAAAGGAGGTCCAGCCGTACGCATATATCAACTGTTGGATGTTTGGCGAGGCTGTACCATACTTTGCTGTCCAATGCACTGTATGACAAACGCAGAGCATTCGTGACACGGCACGACGGTTCGATTAACTTGTCCCATCTCGCCCTCCAAAGGAGCACCCTACTAGCCTTTTGGTCTACCAATATAGCCTATCACTAGCATATATGGGCTGAATGAGTATTTACAGTAAGTGCCCATAGAGGCACGAGAAGGCTTAATTAGTCGTCGCCTTACACTTAAATGCATGCGCTAGCTCTAAAATGCCATCGTATGCAGACGCAAGCCATGAGAGTAGGCGCCGTGAGTTGAATTACGCCTCCACGTCTCGGATCCAGCACGAGGGATTACTGTAAACTAGCCGATCAGAGTTCCGGCGCTAATCGTGGAGCCTAGTGGCAACGTGGTGGCAATTTGTCCTTCTATGGAGCACTACGGTCTCTCTCAGCCTCCAGAATGTCCAACCTAACTCTTGTAGTTCTATGTCGGACGCTACATATACTATGGGTGCTGGATGCTAAGGGGAGCTCTCATGAAAGGGTGTTTTAGCCCCTTGGGGTTTGGTGTATTATCTGGTATGATGATTGCACACGCCGGGTCAAAGCTACGTTTGTGCATGGACCTATAGAGCCTCGAGTCAGTCAAAGGTTGAATACTGTGACGCTTCGTACCCGAAATTTACCACGACGCAATCAATTCATCTGAATATGGGCTTGAACAACTATAAACAATATCTACAGTGACCTTCACACTCTCATTTTGACCACATACATTACAGTAACCTTGAAAGACATACTGACCTGCAAATGACATTCAGGTTAGCCCATGTACACTAGATGTCAGTTACCTTGTATTGAGAGACTTCCCCGATTGGCAAGAACTTGGTACAACAGCTCATGCCAATCAAATGCACCGCAAACGCTACCCTCTACTTGTGACTATAAAAGCGGCCAGTGGCGACATGATATCTCCATTCTTCAGTCACACCACTCGCTCATCGTCAAACTAAATGTCACCGGCTGCAGCAACTCGCCACCCCAAGTTCTATTTTGACGAAGAACCAGTAGTGATTCAGGTACGTAAACATAGGCTCCTGGAGGTGTCCGATGACTTCTAAGATACAATCCTTGCTAAAAAGGTCGAGAATACGCTGTTCAAGGTGCACAGATACCAACTCATGAAGTCCGAAGTATTTACAGACATGTTCCAAACCGCCAAGGGAGATACAAACGAAGGAAGATCACCCGAAAGCCCTATCACACTCGAAGGTATATCTGCCTCGGACTTTGAGAGCCTTTTGAACGTACTCTATGCCAGGTAAGCTAGCACAGAAGAGCAAAACAAAGCAATCAGGGGTGACATACTTCCGCTACTAGCAAGTTTTCAAGTACCCAGGTTACGCCTGGTCCAGAGGTTATCATACCCGCCTTACGCCTATCGCACAAATGGAACTTCGAAGACCTGTACAACCACCTTGTAGTATTCGCCCAAGACAAACTAGACGACATCGAAAAGATCGTACTCGCTCGCGAATGCGGGATCAAACAATGGCTAGAGCCCGCTCATACGAAACTGTGTCTACGAAAGGAGCCTTTCACCACGGACGAAGCGGCCAAAATTGGAACAGACAGCTTGCTTCTCATACTTCGGCTGCGAGACGAATCTCATACGTCGGCTTTGGGTCCAGAGCCAGTACCTATATGCTGCAATTGCACAGGCCACCTTATTCATAACTGTAGTGCCTATTGCAGCATGTGCGGTAGCTATAGCCACGTTATAACGCCACCACGCCGGTTTCCTGGGCTTAGTGAAGCGGAGATCAAGTCGAGAGTAGAGGAATGGATAACGAGCGAGTGTGTGTTCTCCAGCTGAACACTATGTCAATTATGTGAATGCTAGGATTGCGTCGTTTGATAAGCTGTATGAACGTATTTAGACTTTGTATTGCCAAAATATTTTGAACCTGGGACTTCTTTAAGCTCTGATATGCCGGGGTGTATGCGCATAGTTAGAGTGATGAGCGCAACAGGATAACGAATAGAAGATCTGGCTGCCTCGATACTTTTATTTGGTTGCATGCACGGATTCGAAAACGCTATTCGGGGTAACAAGAGTACCCGTTCTGAACCCGACTCTCGTCTCATCCTCGAGTTAGTCAATCGCATCAAGAGCCGCTCGAAAACTGCTACTGGTGTACTAGCCTAACACCTATAACTATATCCCCGTACATGTATGCTACTATATTTATTATGATTGAATCAGTAAATTTATAGCGCATATATGCAAACAAAGACAAACATTAACTTGCGGAACAACTGCCGCAAGTCGTGAGGGAACATCCTCAAGTCGGTGCAACACACCAGAGTCGACTTAACCAGCCTGAGTCGACCTAAAGCCTAACACCCAGAAGTCGATTTGACTAATGTAAGTTAAACTCTCGTCTCATTGCTGACTTCCCTCAAATCAACAACTAACGTCAGTCAAACTAACACTCACTGAAGTCGATTTACTATGGAAACGGCTTTGGCGGGTGTTAAATCGACTATAGTGTATATCATTTTATTTTTTGTACAGATTTCTCCTCATATCTTGTGCCCAGGTATATAGAGCTTTGGACTCGCAATTAGAAGTAGATTCAAATTTGTATTATATCATACCCAAGACCCCGCTATAGGGCAGGTACCAATCGTCCAGAGTGAAGCACCCGGTGAGCGGGCCCACCCTCGCATACAATGACATAGATCAGCTGCATAAGGCTTCGAGGATGGTGGATACAAATTGTAGTTACACGTGTTATATAGGGCCTATTTCGCGACGTTGACGGCTCGTCCTGACGAGGTGCTAACAAAGTCCAAGGCGATGGTAGAGGCAGAGGAGGGGTATGCGTCTTCATATAGACATCGAATTGAGCTTGAGCTCTCAATTTGGTCAAATGAGCATTCTATCACTTTACCTTTCACATTCAACCGTCATGTTCTCTCTACGGGACACGATCAGTCAGGTCTACATCCTATCGAGTGGAGTGCCGCTTTCCGCTCACCAACCTTCGTTTCTCTACACCTTATAGTACTCTATGCTCGGTAGCAGCTACTCCACCAATCAGATTTCCGGCGCTAATCGATTGATGTGGCTATATCAATCGGAGTGGCAACGCCATCCCGATCTCACCTCCACCACATCCGCTCTACGAAAATGCTCAATTCCAAGCCAATAGAGCCCACAAAGACAGGTGGGTTGATGTTCCGGCATGAACGAACCTGCTGATGGATACCACTACCTCTAGACAGCACCCAAGATGTCCCGCCCACTATCATCACTCGTCATCCAAAATTTTGTTTCGACAACACTTTAATTGCGATCCAGGTAGGTGACTCATTTGCCTACATGATGCCGACTTAGATGCTCTTCAGATCGAGACTACCCTCTTCAACGTCCACAAGTACCAACTTATGAAGTCAACCACGTTCTCAGACATGTTCGCTATCGCGGATGAATCAGAAGATAAAAACACCTCTCGCGAGGGGTCTTCTCTCGATCATCCAATAGTGATGCAAGGAGTATCAGCCGCAGATTTTGGATGTCTAATGACCGTCTTATATACCAGGTGCACTAGTATTTACCTCTCTGCTAACGTCTAAAACGCTCACCCCTTAGTAATTTGCATGTTCCTTTCAGTCACTTCTCGACTCATCAACCCGAACCAGAAGCATCGCTAATAATTCCCGCTTTCCGCCTGGCGAACATGTGGAACTTTACCGAGCTCTGCGGCTATCTTCGCCCCCTCGCTGAGAAGGTACTGGACGATGTCGACAAGATTGTTTTTGCCCGCGAGTTCAAAGTGGACGAATGGCTTGCTCCCGCTCACGTAAAGCTATGCCTCCGAGAAGGGAAGATTACGACGCAAGAAGCGGAGAAGCTTGGGGTTGGTAGCCTGTTGGTTATATCGCGGTTTCGTGAGGAAAACCCGAGGAGCGTAGATGGTATGACAGCACGTTGCAGCGCTAGCCATTGCAACTACAAGAATTGCGGTAGTTGTGGAAATATCTTCACGGTTACGGCTAAACCAACGCCAGGAGAAGACAGAATTAAAACATACATTCAGAAGTGGCTGGATGGTGGATGTGTGTTCTCGGATCATTGAAAATTTGCGGAGAAATTTGGAAGGTGGAATCCGCTGAATGCATGTTGATATAGGTTGGAGATGACCGCGTGTATATGTAGGCTATCTTGAATTCATAACGCGGGTTGCAGCACATTCAAACAGATAGGTGATTGCCCGGTAAAAGGTTTGACCGGCTCTATTCGGTGTAACATAACACCTATAGTGAGAAAATTATTCGCATGCGAGCACAAATAAGTTGGCCGCACGGGAGGTCGCACTCGTCCTGCCCTGATTGAATGGCTACAAGCGCCGATCATGGATAAGTTATCGTACTATTCGTCACACGCAAGCTTGTCCGAGTCCATCACCAGCATCCTCGTGTTGGTCCTAAACCATGGCCAAATCAAGCCTCACGGGATCTAACAACCCAAGTACCATATTCTTTCGTAGAAAAGAGTTTCTAGTGATGGATAGATATTCACCCCTTAGTATTAGGTAACAACGGGGATACTCGGTCACGTACTTTCAATCGCCACCCTAAATTCTTCTTTGACAATACTCTAGTTGCCATTGGAGTGATATTATGGCTTTAAGACCGCATCTACTTAGCTTACATGTCGCTTAGATCGAGGATACTCTCTTCAATGTTCACAAATATCAGTTGATGAAATCAACGACTTTCTCCGATATGTTCGCCATTGCGGAACGATCAAATGATGGGGAGGCTGCTCGAGAAGGATCCTCTTCCAATCACCCGATTGTGATGGAAGGGGTATCGGCTTCTGACTTTGAATGTCTCTTAACAGTCCTCTACGCAAGGTATGCAAGTGCCATACATTTATTCTAGTAGCAACTGACTGGTTGTTTTGTCAGTGACACGCCTCTCTCAGCCACTTTTCGGCCCACCAGCCTGACCCGGAAGCTTCTCTGATTATCCCTGCGTTCCGTCTGGCAAAAATGTGGGATTTCTCCGATCTCTGTGGCTATCTCATGCCACTTGCGGAGAAGGTTCTGGGCGACGCTGACAAAGTTGTTTTTGCCCGAGAGTTCAACGTGAACGAGTGGCTCGTTCCGGCTCATGTCAATCTATGCCTTCGCGAGAAGAGAGTCACGACTCAGGAAGCTAGCAAACTTGGCCTCGAGAGTCTGTTATTCATTTCTCGATTCCGCGAGGAGCATCCGAGGGAGGCAAACAAAACAACACGCTGTCCTTCCGGTTGTACCGCGATTAGATACTATCCCTGCGGATGTGGTCTGTCAACCCCCCAGCAGAGCGCATCGAACTCCATGCCCTCAGAGTCTGAAGTTGGAACAAAAGTTCAGGAGTGGTTGGACGGTGGATGTGCGTTATTGGATTAGTAGCCAAAGGCTTGCGTAATTGTACTTACTGTTTTGGATCGTTTCGCGTGAGGTTGCAGGGCGAATCCCAAGTTACTACTTAAATCAAACTGGAGAACCGACTGAATCATATGATAAGCGCCAATCGATTGTTGTGGCTACTATATAAATTTGGTGGTTGGCTGATCTCTTGCGTCGTGAACCACCACAGGCTCGCATGTCTCAGCAAATTACAACCGAGCCCGTTCAGGACAACAGTCAGCGTAAGCTACGTATCAATACTGGGTCTCAAACGGTCATAACCTTATATCTTTTTGTTAGCAGCTGGGAATGTTACGTCGCCGAAACCTACCACCGCTAAGGCTAAACTCCGCCACCCAAAATTCTGCTTCGATAATACCTTAATCGCTATCGAGGTAAGATGACAGCCATGAGACATCATCGACGTTGCCCCATATATGCGCTAGATCGAGGATACTCTTTTCAATGTCCATAAATATCAGCTTATGAAGTCGACGACATTCTCGGATATGTTTGCGATTGCAGAAGAATCAGAAGACGATAAGGCTACTCAAGAGGGCTCATCTCTTGATCGCCCGATTGTTATGCAGGGAGTGTCGGCCGCGGATTTTGAGTGTCTTATGACAGTTCTATATGCTAGGTACGCTAGCTCCGCATCTATCTTCGACTAACTAAAGAGGGCTGACTGCCAAGACAATTATATCTACCTCCTAGTCATTTCTCGGCTCACCAGCCTGAGCCAGAGGCAGAACTAATAATTCCTGCATTTCGTTTAGCCAACATGTGGAATTTCGTTGAGCTTTGTACCTACCTTCGGCCTCTTGCTGAAAGGGTGCTGGGCGATGTTGACAAAATTATCTTCGCCCGGGAATTCGGTGTGGCCGAGTGGCTCGCTCCTGCTTACGCAAAACTTTGTCTCCGAGAAGAGAAGATTACGACAGAAGAGGCCAGGAAACTTGGAGTCGACAGCTTGTTGTTTATAACTCGATTTCGCGAGGAGCATCCAAAGGAGGTCAGTGGATCAGCCCAGTGCCCCAATTGCAATACCACGGGCTGTTATAACTGTGGGAGCGACATGAAAGTTACTGGTAATACTCCCGGAGAGGAAGATGTCAAAGCAACTGCTCAGAAATGGTTGGACGGGGGGTGCGTGCTATAACAATTGTACCAGGGCGCTCTTCGGTAGCGTATTCAGAATGTTAGCTGTTGATGTTTCAATAAAAGTGTACAAAATAAGAGTTGACTTCAAAATGATATGGTTGTAACACACACGGCAGATGATAGCCACAGATCACTGACGAGATAAGTCATCGACGTCATGTATCGTAATACATCAAATGCTTGGCAGCAGTTACGACCAATGGCGGCACCAGAATAGTGTTCTGTGTTATGAAATGATTGTCCGCCATTCAGACCGCCAATTGATTGATGTGGCTATAGGCTAGGTAGCGACACATTCTCGATTTCACCTTCTCCACCACATCCATCCACGAAAATGAACAGTCCTGAGCCAGCGAAGCCAATAAAGCCAGGCAAGCAGCCACGTTATCCTAACAAACTCGCTGATGTGAATATATGCATACGGAAGGCGATGCCATGGATATCCCGTCAGCTAATCCTGCAGCCATCGCTAATCGCCACCCAAAGTTCTGCTTTGACGATAGCTTGGTTGCAATTCAGGTAAGAGGACGGGGATGGGGATAGGTTTCGGTCGGCTTATGCGTACCCCAGATCGAGAGTACCATTTTCAATGTCCACAAGTATCAACTCATGGAGTCCACAACATTCTCAGACATGTTTGCTATCGGGAGCACCTCAAATAACAATCAAACTGCTCGGGAGGGCTCTTCTCTTGATTGTCCGATTGTAATGAAAGGGGTGTCGGCCACCGACTTCGAATGTCTCATGACCGTACTATATGCGAGGTAAGTTGGTACTCAGACCTACCTCCCTTCTCAATCTATAATAACATGAAAATGTTAGATATTTCTCGGACCACCATCCCAAACTAGAGTATTCTTTGATTGCACCCGCCTTCCGGCTAGCCAGCATGTGGAATTTTGAGAGTGTATGCACTCATCTCAAACCGCTTGCGGAGAGAGTACTTGATCACGCGGACAAGATTGTGTTTGCACGGGAGTTCGGGTTAACGGACTGGCTCGCTCCTGCTCACGCCAGGCTGTGCCTACGCCAGGAGAATCTCACATCCGAAGAAGCTGGTAAACTCGGACTCGAAAGTGTGTTCTTCATATTCAAATGCCGTGAAGCACATCAACTAGGGAACAGGTGCAAAACGGCACATTGCCCCACCTGTGGGAATTCTACCTGCCGCAATTGTAGATCCTTCATGGTACCGGCGATTCCAGCGCCTTCAGAGCAAAAAATACTGGAAGAGGCACGGGCATGGGTGGATAAGGGATGTGGATTGTAAAGATTACTTTCAACCCAGTTACACTAGTAAACATTCTTTGGCTCCTATGAAACAAAGTTGACGTCACTATAGAAATCCAGCTGTGACACGTTGAGCCTGCCAATGGGGTCGCGAGCGCTAATCAATTGAGTGGCTATTTAAGTCAGGTGGCAACCACTCCGACTCCACTCCATTTCCACTACCACTCCTACCACCACATCAGTTTTAAGCCATGGCAGAGAGAGACTATGTGGAAGTTAGTGATGCTGGTACCGTGTTTATATCTATATCTCTCTAAACGAACCAGCTCATGCGCCCGGGGTTTACTCCCAGCTAATGCCCAGGATGGTTTGCCACCTGACGTCATTCGCCACCCCAAGTTCTTTTTCGATAATACTTTGATCGCTATTAGAGTAAGTGCATGAGTATTAAGACACAATACCCAGATAATTATATGGCCTCTAGATCGAGAATACTTTGTTCAACGTCCACAGGTATCAACTGATGAAGTCAAAGACCTTCTCGGACATGTTTGCCATTGGCGATGCGTCGGGATCCAAGCGAGCTACGAGGGAAGGATACTCTCCCAGCAACCCAATCGTGATGCAGGAGGTCTCGGCTTCTGATTTCGAGTGCCTCATGACGGTTCTATACGCCAGGTACGTTGATGTCCAGCT
>WSTH01001239.1:0-13861 GCA_019616345.1 Ceratobasidium sp. 395
GCCAACCCGGTGACGCAAAATTCGCGCTTGGGCGTAAGTTCGTTGTCTAAATGTTAAGCTTGACTAAAACGTATTCTGTGTAAACCTAGCGCATATAGATGGTGGCAGCCTTGAACGCTGGGAAGATCAGGAATACCGCAAATGTTACACCGAGGTTTTGGCCGGCGACTGGCGCAAATTCGATCCGTTCAACATCGCCCCCCGTCTAAAAGCCAACTCAGATCTCTATCAGGGCGCCAGCCAGGTAAGTAATTTACATAGGCGTCCTACCCACTTAACTCACGTTATGCAACAGTGTAGCGTTCTCCGAGGCTTCCAAGGCTGGCTTGCCCTCTCTGAGACCGGGCCCAACGAAGGAACCCTCCGTACCTACCCACTTCTACGCGAATCCGTAGCCTACGTGATTATGCGTCCATTTTTCCGACCTATTCAGGCGCATACAAACGTCCACGACTTGCTTTCACCGGAAAACTGGACGATGGACTTGGAGAGTACAGCATTTCCCGGCGCTGTTCCCGGTTGCGGGCAAGAGCTGAACGCAATGACTCACCCGCACTTAATGCTTGAAAATGGAGGGATGGTCAGTATGAAGGCTGTTAAGCCGGGAGACATGGTTTTATGGCACTGCGGTACGTACTTTTCTGCTCTTAAATGTTCACTTGAGATCTCAATCTTCACGCTAGATGGGATTCACGCCGTTGAGAGCAAACACGCCGGTCTCTCGGACTCTTCCGTGTTCTACATTCCTGCTGCGCCGCTCACTGTCCGAAACGCAAAATACCTTGTTCGTCAACGCGAAACCTTAGCCGCAGGCTACCCTGCGCCTGATTTCCCTGGTGGGGAGGGCGAGGCGGACTTCACTGGTCCTGAACGCGGGAGGGTGAGCGATGTGCGTGGGGTATTCGGAAAGACCGCGATGGGTTTGGATAGGATACTGGAGAGGGAGGGTATGTCGGAGGGTGAATTGAGAACGGTGAGAGAGGCGAACAAAGTACTTGGATTCTAGGCCTGCCAAAACGTGTATCTTCCGTGTATCTTCTGGTTTCGTTTTGTATTAATAAAATATCTGTTTCAGTGTGTTAGTATTAGCCATTATAATAGTCGCATAGCGATGCGAACAGTGGTATCATATACTGTCATTCGTAGGGAGAGCTAAACTAATCGGTGAACAATCGTTAACAGCCACCCATGAGTTTTGCTTTCTTCAAAGTCCAGCTGGGAGGGGTGGGGTCACGTGATTTAGAGCCGTCCCAGCTCTTTCCTTTCGCGCCGTTGCCCAGCCCGCTCAGATACATATCTTGTATCATTTGGAGATCGCATGTAGCTCCGAAGCAGTCAAACCTCTTGCTGCTACTCCTTCTCGGATTACCACCTCGCTTGCTCAACTCCTTCGGTGCTGACTCTATCACCGTTCGTTTTTTTTTTTCATCTTGCGCGACCTTCACCTATCTTGTGTACCAACTTGTTGAACTAGATACTAGCTTTCCCCTATTCTAATAGGCCTAGATTTGCTCTATGGTAGCATACTTCTAGCTGTAGGTCCCTGGATATACTATCGATCGCTCACTTCTCGCCCTGTTCTCACACAATATCAAACCTACCAAATCTTCGTGCTGAGAAACCGTTTTACTCTCGACAATATAATTTCTCTGTGACCGACTGTTCCCACTTCACTTTTTTGGTCTATGGACTTATAGGCTTTAAATACCGATGGCCGAGACTTCGATTCAATTAGGCTCTGTGAACCGTGTCTTCTCTACACCAGACCTGAACGTCACTTAAGTATATCTGAGGCGGCCGTATAGTGAGTCCCTAAGTCGAGTTACGCTGACACTAGGGGGAAGGCGGGATTTTTCTCGTGAGACATCCTGGAAATTCGGATGCATCATGAGAACTTTTCTCCTGCGTTTCCCTTGCGTAAAGCTTGATGAAAGCACTCAGCATTGACCCAGGATGTGCTGTCCATTTTATCTCCGTCGAATGTATACATAACATCTATCATTGTTCTTATTTGGTGTTCTCTATGTCTTTCGTGCTTGTTTTGTTTTTGAGCCATCCCAGAGCAAATGAACGGCATGGTCACCAATGTGCTACCAGTGAAACATCAAGGTAGTATTATGTATGCTCCGTGTGCGCTCCTAAGAGACTACGCCGGTATAACTTGCAATTTCTTCAGTAAGATATTAAGATCTCCCGCTCGGGGAAGTATCAATACGGTACACCAAGAAAAGTCAGGTCTGTAACAGCGTCTTCTACGGTAAATGTGAGATTGGTTTCCGCCTACTTTTCTACCCAAAGAATTTCCTACTTTTCTATCGTTGAACTTGATGAGTCTTCCGCTGCATATACTGATGTTTTCCTAATGCATTTTTTGTCTGAGTGTTTCGCACAGCATCACGCCACCACTCTCCTCGTGTTGTTTCAGCAAAGAATCAGGTAAGCACTTTGAGTATTTCATTACATGTTCCGATCATGTTCTGCCGGATCCATTCCATATTTTGTCACACATTTCACATATTTTTATCCTAAATACAATGCGATGTTTTCTCTGTACATTTTTGTGCTCGCTTTTTGAGCATACACTTTGGGTGTACATATGCATACAAACACCGTATGTTCCAGCCAGACCTCAACCAAAAAGTGCTACGTTCTCTTGAATGTTGTACCTGAATCCTACTTACAAAGCTGCTGAACCTTGCTCTGTGCGTTCCCTTTATCTTAGAGTCAATGAAACATATGTTCTCTAGGTGTATACTGCGCATATACGTGCTAGTAAGTGCTGAATGTTCCGTTCAAGGACTCCGTGTTTCCCCTGCTTTATGTTTAGACTATACTCTGGGACTGTCGTATAAAAATGTCGATTGTTTTTCCTACGTTGTTTCTTCCCGGATCTGTTAAGTTTCAAGCATCCTCCTCCAACAAGCGCACTTCATAAGCAACGGTGATTGAGCTAGACAAGCCGCTTTTACAACAGAATCGGTTTTGTTCACTAATTGCAATTATCTCTGGTGTTGTCTATTACTCTTGTTTGGTGGAGTGCACTGTAACCATGATCCCCGATTGGCACTGCAGACAAAGCCAAGATTGTGTTCTGTATTCGATTGCTGTGGCTTGGACAATGAGAGACCTAAAAGGTATGTCCGTAGGGCTGATGACAAAGTGCTCCTCGAGGTGGATTTGGGCGGATTTGGGTGGATTTGGGCGGATCTGTACGGATTTAGCTGGATTTGATAGGATTCAGCTGGATTCAGATGGATCCAGACGGATTCGGCAGGATGCCGAAGGATTAACGCCCGGTCCAAAGGATCGGTCCTTGATCCCACCAAATTAGGCATACAAAGCTTACCAAATGACGCCGAGGGGACGCAGCCTGCGGAGGAAGCCCCGGCGCGACTCGGCCGCCGCGAAGAAGGGCGCGGGCCACATCACGTGTTCCCCGGCCTCCTTCAGAGGCCCACCACCGAGGTTCGCGTATCGCGACCTCGTGTGTTTTGTTCATATTTTGTTACCCACACGCCCTACATTGGCGTGTTGGGATAATGATTTATTAATATACTACCCATACGGGGCCTGCCGCTTGCGGGTTATTCTTACCTCCCGCCGCTGCCGGGTTAGATTCAACTCCCCGCCGCCGTCGGGTCGAGTCTATTCCATTATTGAGGACCTGCCGCCGCCAGGCCCCAAATAATGCACCACATCCTGAGCTATTTGCTCTATTCCCAATCCTCATCCAATCCACCCGCCCCTCCAGCCCCCCCTACGCCTTGTCCGAACGGTTCAACATGCCGTTTCTTCGCCGAGTCACGTGACAGTGAGACTCGTAACCCCGGGCGCCGGAGGAAAACGGCATTGACACACATACCTAAGAACAGATATATGCCCGTGCAGCTACCTGCTGTACTCGGGCCCTGCTCCCTATAGTTTTCTTGACCCCTCCGGCTCCCTACACCTTGTCCGATCGGCACACCTTTTGCCTAGCCGTGTGACATTTAGCTGTGCCATACCGCCGGAGGGAAAAGCATTGAAAGTCATTCGGCGTCAATAGTTTATCACGTACGCCGTAGTAAAATGTACTCACGCTTCTTGGCGTGTCGCTGGCCGCGTCTGGCGTCAGTCGGTACCCTCCTGACGCTTGTTGGGGTGGCCTCGCTGCGCTCAGCGTCTTGGCCGCGGCTCGCCTGCGATTGCGTTCGTGTGGATGTTTGTTTGGTTGGGGGCGATCCCCACGATCGCAGTCTGGGCGGCCCGGCCAAACACCCAATGCCGCCTCCGGCGGCTTGGGATATCCCACAACACCGCGAAAGCTAGACCGCGGCGAGTGTATAGTGCGCATATAGCACACGGACAAGGGACAAGCGCCCTGGCCCAAAGGCTGAGTTTGAGAACCGGCTGCTGATCATTGCAAAAACCTTGGTCCTTGACGTTAGCATCTTGAGGCAAACGGGAACTCGCACTACGAGACCCAAGAGCTTCAGTATCAAACGTGAGGACTTTGGCAGTGCCGAGAACTGAAGTGGCTCACATTCGGGGAATGTTGCCTGTACGTACGTGAGTGAGGGATGTTCACACAAAGGGGAAGATCCAGTATGAAAAGAATATAGGACAGGGAACGTGTATGCGGGCAGGTAATTTTTTGCGCAACTTGCGGCAGTGCCAAGTCCGTCAGATGATACACACTCCTTAACGTGGAAGTGTTTGAGCTGACGAAAATGGCATGAAGACTGTGTACTCATAACTAGATACTCGGAGCGAAAACATCAAACAAGTACAGAGTAACGCAGAAATAATGCAGTAGAATCGATTGACATTGCTCTATAACAGTCCCAGATCGTGACCGAAGCGTAGGCTGTGATACAACATAGGAAGGACTCCAAGACCTTGTATGGCTAAAACATACGGCGCTTTTCTTTGTGTGCACAACCTGCATAAAATAAAGTCGGAAAGCAAGAGCGTGAAGCGGGCAGAAAATATCAGATTGTGCAAAGAATCCAACGGTATGAAATATGTGATAAAATTTAATGGGTAGCTCGGGTAAAAAGTGCTCAGAACACGTACCAAATTAGTCAAAAAGTTCCACCAGGCTCTTACTGAAAAAGTGCAAGGATGGTGGTTGCGTGAGGTTGCGCAGCAAGCTCTCGCATGTTGTGGGATGATAAAGTGTCGGAGAAGCACTTAATAAAAACATTAGTATACGCAATCGAGAAGCTGTCACTGTAAACACTGAGAGCGTTTGAAGTGTTTTAGGCAGAATAGTACTAAGTGGGAAGTAACCACGCATTTACGGTAGAAAACACTAATACGAGCCTAAACTTTCTTGGTGGAGTAAGTTGATATCTCCCCGAAGGGAAAACATCAATGCGTTCCCAGAAACTTTTCAAGTTGTCTCGATGTTGTATCGTAAAGGAGTAAATAGAGCATCCAGAATGATACACCGATGTTCCACCGATAGTATACCTACGATCATACCGGTCATTTGTTCTGGGGTGGGTCTGAGACAAAGCAGGTGCGGAGAACATAGATAAAACGAGATAAGAACAACGACAAATGTGATGTACATGTTCGACGAAGATAAAATGCAAAGCCTGTCTTGTACTAACGCCGGGTACTTTTGTCGAATTTCGCGTGAAGAAAACACGACAGAAAACTCCTCGTGGTATCTTCAATTATCCGAGATATCTGGCGAGGAAAATTCCGTCTTCCCCCTAGTGTGAGGTGACCGACATTCCCGATGAGTGCCCTATCACTCATAAGTTTCAGCAACTCACTGGTCGATGGTCTCTTACTATGAGTACTAATACTTAAAGTGTTTGCCGTGCTCTCTCTTGCATTTGTAATCGTTCAGCAGACGCTTTCTGAGTACTCTCCTAACATAGATGGACGAAACTTAGATCTGCATAGCATAGCGGGATCAAGTCCAGTCAACATTAAAGCTCTTTGCATTGAAACCCTCAACTAAGCTCCAGTATCATAACTTAGGACGAGTAGAGCGCCAAACCACCCACTCCATCACCTAGGTCCAACCAACCAGCCAGCCATTATATCCACTTCTAATAAAGCGAGATGGGATATTACTCGTGCTTGAGATGCCTTGTCGTTGGGTCCTGAGTGGTTAATTGGAAACATTTTGAGCTAAAATTCTCGAGAAATGGCGCTCATAGTCCTGGCGGCGCTTCTATGCTACCTGCAGCAGCCGCGTCTTCAAAAATAATGGTGTAAATCCTCTAGCGAAGCAAGTCCATCACCCCCTACGTCTCACAAACAACGGCAGGCTGCATATCGGAACCCAATCTCATGTGAAGCGGACTTGGAAAAATCTCAGCCAGCGAATCGATTAATTTTTCTTGGCTGGTTCTCAGTTTTCTTTGTGGAAGCCGCGAGATCGGATTGAGCATAGTGCAACCCGCCCAACCAAGATAACACTATTTAGACCCTCGGGACTGTGGAGGAATGTGGTATGTAGTCTTGAAATTGAGACAGGTACTAAACCGCAGGGCAATAAAGGGATGATAAGCCAAGGCCTTACCCGTCGTTACTACAGGGGCAGATCATTGATCTTGACCTCCGCAGTGCGGCCTGATTGTCTTTTTTGGTGCTTCTGCCGTTGACCCATCCGCTTCCTTAACAATATTGTCCTGCAGGCTTAGACCGCAATGGCTCTTTAGCAATCATCTTGGTCCCAATCACGCCCTATGTCCGTTCAAGTCGGCAACATATGAATACTTAGCCTTCAGCTCCTTTGATCCGTGACCTTCTAGCACGGTTGTTCGTGGGACCTGAGTATAAAAATTTATGAGCTAACTATGATTTCCCCCGAGTTTTGAATGCTAATCTCGGATTGCACAACAAGGTTCAGATAAAGTACGATTTTCGTTCTTACAAGTTTGGAGAGCTTGGTAATATCTTCTGGGAGTGTGAGCGTCTCCTCACACTGCCTTCGCGTTCGGTTGTATATAAGTCTCAGGTACGTCCTTGCGAGCTTTCATCTGCTTCCGATTTCCTTCTTTCCTCCTCTCGCTCTTTCCCCCTTCCGCTCCTTACTTAAATATTTCATACTATGTATCTCATCATACAGTACTTGCTAGTGGCCGTCGCGTTTCTCTTAACACGTTTCAAATCCAAATCCGACAGGGCGATATCATTACCACCTGGGCCATCCCCAAAGCTCGTAGTTGGGAACGCCCTAGAGGTATGCTCATGCCGCCAAAAATACAGTTTGATCCACGGGGACTGATTACTCCTTGCTTGACATAGATTCGTAAAGCCCCATTTTTATAGCTGAAACTAGCAGAGTTTGCGAGATCATATGGTACGACTTTCTAGGCCGTTCTAAAAATAAACTATCTAATTATTCTCCCGATGAATAGGCGGGATGATTACCATATGGCTACTTTGGCGTCCGGTCATCGTCCTGAGTGATAGGCGCGTTGTGAATGAGCTTTTTGAGAAACGCTCCGCGACCTTTTCGAACCGACCAACAATTCAAATGGCTAAGCTGTAAGTGCCGATTAGAGACTTTATCTGAAATTAACTCGAGACAACGGTTTTCAGAGCAGGCTGGGAAGATAGCATCTTGTTCACAAAGTACAACCAAAGGCTACGCACGTACCGCAAGTTGCTCCACCAGACATTCAATCCCCGAGCTACTATGGACTTTCAAGACCTCCAGAAGAACGAGGTACACAAGCTTATGAAGCGTTTGTCGGATACACCTCGTGCATTTATGCAGCACGCACACTTGTAAGTGGATTTCTAAAATCATCATAATTGATTGATATCTACCTGCTTTCCACCGTCAGAATGGCAGGAAGCGTCGCCATTCGAATTGCGTACGGTCATAGAGTCAACGATTCAAATGATGAGTTTATCCGTTCGGCCGAGGAGTTTATGGCTGCTGTAGGCGAAGGTACGCACAACAATTCAACAGTAGTGATCTAATCATTGAAATGCTAATTCCGCTGGTGTAGCAACAATCCCAGGCCGGTGGATGGTGGAAACTATTCCGCTGTGTGAGTACGCCTCCTTTATTTGGATGCAGACTCTGATAAGTGAGGTTTAGTGCGGTTTGTTCCGTCCTGGATGCCTGGAGCTGGCTTCAAGCGCTGGACCAACGAATGGGCGAAGAAGACGGTCAAACATCGCCAGGCACCGTTCGATAGCGCAGTTAAAAAGATAGTGAGTGAGAGTTTACTGTTTTAAATAGCACGTCTCAAGAGAATGCTACATTCAGGCCGAGGGCACAGCAGAGCCATCCTTCATCTCGAAACTCTTGGACTCTGAAGACTCAGCTCAAGTAATTACTGCAGAGCAAAAGGACATAATCAAGGTGCTTACATATGTGTCTCGGCATGATTGTTCGAGTGAGCTCACACCTAAAATTGTGGCTTCCCATTAATGCATGGCAGGTCATAGCATCGTCGTTGTATGGAGCAGGGGCGGATACCACATCCTCTGTGTTACAGTTCTTCTTTCTGGCCATGACACTTTACCCGGACGTTCAAGCCAAAGCCCAGACTGAAATTGATGACTATCTTGGGTATAATTCTGGAAAACCCGCACGACTGCTCACTATGGCAGACCGTGAAAACCTACCGTACACTCGTGCAGTGATCTCCGAAGCTCTGCGATGGCACCCTGTGCTCAATCTCGCGGTACATAATACGGAGTCCGGCGAGGAGTTCGCATCCGGGTATCGAATTCCAGGGAATACTATGGTGATCGCCAACATCTGGTAAGCAGCTTTGCGTCGTTCGTTTCGCATATCTCTAAAGGTCTTGTGTTGGTGGGGTTTCAGGGCAATCCTCCACGATCCTACGGTGTATATCAACCCCAACGAGTTCTGCCCAGATCGGTATTTTGGAGATGAGCCTGCACCCGATCCTGCGCCTTACGCATTCGGGTTTGGTAGAAGGTGAGTTCAGGCATAGGTTTATGTAGGCGAGAGCAGCTTCTGAAACCTGGCTCGATTTGTAGAGTCTGTCCCGGTCTACACATCGCTCAACAGTCTTTGTGGTTGTCCGTTAGGTAGGAATGCATGCAGGATAAATTCATGTTATAGGTCTACTCACGCCAAGGGCTTGTAGCAATCTCCTGGCGAACTTCTCGGTGAGCAAAGCGCAAGCTGCAGATGGTACACAAATTACACCCAAGGACTCGTTTACAAACGACGTTCTCAGGTATGCTTCTACCCAGTTGATCACCGTTCCACAAGGCGCTTATAGCATATATGTAGCCATCCTGAACCTTTTGAGTGTTCAATCCGTGTGCGGTCAACTGCTTCTCAAGGGTTGATAGACTCCGTTGAGATATAGAGTAGAGACAGGTCTATGGGCTCTTTTTATGGCGGGCGGCTTCGGCGCCTTGCCCGCAATACGGTTGTAACTCTATGCTCCGCGAGACCGTGGGTAGACAACCCCATCCATTCCTTCACTCTTCGCTTTCCAATACTTGCTGTCTCGCAGTTTTATTTCTATACCCAGCTCCACTATTTGATCATCCGCTCTTTCCCCGCTTCCAAGTGACTTGGCAAATATAGGTTTTCCTAGCCTTCATACACACTGACCTTGTTTTCATTCAGGAATTTAACTTTTAAGTACCCCATAAGCCAATCGCTTATGCCCCAGAGCGCGTGAATCCGTTGGTGGCGCAGTACTAGAAAGATCTAACTGGCTGTGCGTTTGGATTGAACAGCCTATAGCCACGCGGACAAAGGCCCTGCTCGAGTGGATTAGAAAATTGCTTTTGAATTGAGTTATCTATAACCTTGTGGCTGAGATTTCCAATGGTCAGATATAAGACCACCTACATAGCTCCGTGTTGACAGGCTCCACGGTTTAGATTTTAGGCTCCGATCGAGGGTACTCATCCTGCCACCAACATATATCTGAAGGAAGAAAGTGTTTGATTTAAACCAGTAAAAGTCGTATAATGTGGTTGATATGTTCAGCTGGACAATCTGGTATACATGTATACTTTGTTGGTTTAGACGATCGTCGACTGTACCGGATAATCAACCCGGCAATGGCCGAAGAAGTTAATCAAATTACTCCATGTTTGATCGCTCTGCGCTTTTAGCCGTTCACCTATGCAGTGGGGACAAGCTACCGAACCATGATCCCCGAATCAGCCGACATGGACCTATCTTACGTTTATACACTCAAGTACAACGGTCGATAAGTACACTATCACGAATTCTGCCGCTGTAATCAAGAAGTAGACTACCAAAGGAGGCAATGCCCCCGTTATCGCCTTGGACCTCGAGTCCACTTTTGGAGGCCCTGTCGTGCTGGCACGAGATGGATACATTGCCATATGCACCTCTATAAATTGTGCGATTGCGAACGATAGGCCATCTCACCATCCGTCTCTCACTCTTAGTTTGTTCAGCGGCTAAGTCATGTATTTTATCGCCGAGTTCCTCCTGCTCGCCGTGGTATTTGTCTCCTTTCGCCTGAAGCCCAAGCCAATCGGCAAGCTTCCGTTACCACCCGGCCCTCCTCCGAGATTCTTGCTTGGGAACGCGGTAGAGGTTCGTACCCCCACGCCTCCTGGATGTTGCCCCCCACCTACTGCTCTCTGCTAGATTCGAAAGGCAG
Organism: Ceratobasidium sp. 395; assembly: GCA_019616345.1. NCBI lineage: Eukaryota > Fungi > Basidiomycota > Agaricomycetes > Cantharellales > Ceratobasidiaceae > Ceratobasidium > Ceratobasidium sp. 395. The sequence continues at coordinate 10,593 of WSTH01001239.1, forward strand.
GATTCCTGTGGCTAAAGCTTGCTGAATTTGCTAGACAATATGGTGTGTTAAACCACTATAGATCCATGTTTACGGTACCAGCTTATCATACTCGTAGGTGGAATGATCACCATCTGGCTACTCTGGCGTCCGGTCATCGTTCTGTCCGATCGACGCACCGTAAATGAGCTGTTTGAAAAGCGCTCCGCTACGTTTTCGAATCGTCCTACCATACAGATGGCCAAATTGTAAGCAGAGCCCGGTCTACAAAATATGTCAAATTCTACCCTAGATCTGGTTGGGGTGAGAGCATCCTCTTCACGCCGTATAATCAACGACTCCGGACATATCGCAAACTACTCCATCAAACATTCAATCCACGCGCTACGCTCGAGTTTCAAGAGCTTCAGAAGAACGAGGTGCCTAAACTTATGAAGCGCTTGAAAGATATGCCTGGGAAGTTCATGCAGCATGCGCATTTGTAAGTGGCTTTACCAGTTTAAGTTATGGTAGAAATTCAATCATAATATGTTGTTAGGATGGCAGGCAGTGTAGCAATTCGTATTGCTTATGGACATACAGTAGAGGGATCGGACGATGAGTTTATTCGCTCGGCTGAAGACTTTATGACTGCGATTGGTGAAGGTACGAAAATACATTTGATTAATTTCGCTATGTAGCCACTAAACTTGAACTCGCAGCTACGGTCCCGGGTCGATGGCTCGTTGAAAGCATACCACTATGTAAGAGCTCACACTGTACATTCTTTTTTCCTCTGACCGGATAGCATATAGTGCGGTTTATTCCGTCTTGGATGCCTGGCGCCGGGTTTAAGCGCCAAGCTGAAGCGTGGCGAAAAATGACTGTAAAACACCGACAGGCGCCGTTTGATGGTGTTATCAAGAAAATGGTAAGGGTTGCGCTTCATACGGTGTGGAATTAGGTCGTTTATGGCTGATGGTTGGTAGGGGGAAGGAACGGCGGAGCCGTGTTTTACTACGAAGCTTCTTGAACCTGAGAATTCGACGCATATAGTCGATGACGAGACGAAGGATATGATCAAGGCAAGCTCCCTCCTCACCAAGGATAAATAGAGCAAATATTGACTAATAGATATTAGAGTATTGCTTCATCCTTGTATGGCGCAGGCGCAGACACCACCTCCGCAATCCTTCAGTCCTTCTTCCTCGCCATGACGCTCTACCCATCAGTCCAAGCGAAAGCCCAAGCTGAAATCGACGCCTACCTCCTAGCTTCTCCAGACAAGTCACCTCGACTGTTAACTATCTCAGATCGTGAACATCTTCCGTACACGCGGGGAATCATATCTGAAGCCCTCCGGTGGCATCCTGTTACTAACCTCGCTGTGCATTGTACGGGGGCTGGTGAGGAGGTCGTGGATGGGTATCGGATCCCTGGGGGTACGATGGTCATTGCTAACATTTGGTAAGCCACTCTTTTGTTGGTATTGCTGTCTGTTAAGCTAACTCGTGGGTAGGGGGTTGTTACATGACCCCGAGGTGTATACTAACCCCGACGAGTTCTGTCCGGAGAGGTATCTTGGGCAAAATGCTGAACCTGACTCGGTGGCGTATGCGTTCGGATTTGGGAGGAGGTAAGTTGGAGTTACGGTTTTCGCTGCGTTAGAGAGTTGTTAAATTGTCGATAGAATCTGTCCTGGGGCGCATATCGCTCAGCAGTCATTATGGCTTTCCATCAGGTAAAACTACTCTATATTCGTGAAACAAGGCGCTTTGTTAAGAGGAATTTGTAGCAATATTCTGGCGAATTTCACTATTGGGAAAGCACGTGCGGCAGATGGGACAGAGATTACGCCGAAAGAGGTGTTTACGAATGACGTTCTTAGGTGTGTCATTACCATTCGTTCTACTTTAGCTGAAGGCTTATGACGTGTATATGCAGTCACCCGGAACCATTCGAATGCTCGATACGTATCCGGTCGAATGCGGCGCATGCTTTGATAGATTCGGTTGAGATGTAAGGATATATGCTGTGGTATTTATTTATATGGGTTGTATGCATTCTCGGCACAGCCGTGCGTATTTTATCCTACCGGCATACACGTTCCACTCTCTACTCTATTTCATATCCCTTTTCTCTCGTATATATATTCTATTCCTTCGTGTACTCATATACCATCTCTCCCTCGAATGCGAGTCGTCTACCAGCCATCCTTATAAGTCATACTAAGCGCCAACGCCGCCAGAACTCTCGCGTTCGACTCTGAGGGTTGCTGTACAAATTAGAATATACTTGTGCTCAGAGTTGTAAATCCTCGGTCAATTTTAGTTGCCACTCAATCAACTCGTAAGCTGTGAACGAGTTGTGGCCTAGAATTGGGCTCAGAACTAGTCAAGAGTCGAAGCATCCTATTACTAACACCTATATATGCGTGAGTAAAAAACATGCATTGTTTATGTGGATCCAATGTGATTCTCACCATGTTTCACACGCCGCGCCCTCGCTGTGGGATTTTAGAATTTTTACGTCGACGTCATCAACGAAGCGGAGAAGACGAGTTTGAAATTGAAATTGGTGCGCTTGATATTTGTATCAGGATGATGGGTATTTGTATGATTGGCGTCAGTTGTGTCGTCATCAGTAGCGTAGAATTGGATCAAGAAAGGGATGAATTGATATGAGGAGATATAAGGTGTATGTCCGAGGCTGGTTGTGAAACGTTGTTAAGTAGTTGTTGCTGTGAAGGCGGTTTTGTGTAGGAGATAGATGAGAATTGTCGTTGGGTTCGTGATGAAGTGAAGCCAGATGGGGATATCTGGTGGCACTAGGGTGTTTTGAGGCGTGTAGCTTGTTACTGATATATTGGTGGTGATGGGGAATTTGTGGAAGCGAGACCGTGAACTAGTGTCTAGAGGCTAGAAGACAGGCCAGGTGAGATAAACAGGACAATAATGGGAATATAGCAGCATGTAGACCTCATGCTTCGTGCATGACACCGGCGGGAATGACGTTGAATGCGCTTCGTAACAGGGGCATCCAGATACACATTCCTCGAATGACGTCTATTAGAGTTGGTTGGCAGCGCAGGAAGAATGATCTGCAGCCCAAGGCCGGCGGGACCGGGTGCGAAGCGAGGGCGAAATTCGATAAGGGTGACGCAGGGGGATCACGTGCGTTAGTCAGCGCCACGTGACGGAGGGCGAACCCGTTGCTTGACCTCGACACTTTGGCGATGGCGTCGAGCGAACGGCGCGCGGCAGCGTACGAGTCGATCTTTGGGCGGCCGAATGCTGGCCCCAGCGGCCCGC
>WSTH01001240.1:0-13848 GCA_019616345.1 Ceratobasidium sp. 395
CACCATTGATCTAAGAAACCCTGCTAATGGTGTGTAATAGACAGCCTCTCCATTATATCGCAAACCAAACTTTTCCGTTCTCAGACGCTATTCCGACTTTTTGTGGCTCTTTGAGACACTTTCCCTCAACAAACCAGGCGTATTTATTCCCCCCGTGCCCGAGAAGCAGGGGTTCGGTCGCTTCCAAGGCGCCTTTGTCGAAGCCCGCCGACTCGCTCTCAACAATTGCATCCAGAAGATCGCAAACCACCCGTTACTTTCAGCCGATGAAGACTTCAAATTCTTTATTGAGAGTGATTCATTCGCGTTAGATGTGAGAATGGGAGTTTGGTTCGTGAATATAGGCTGATTCTTCTCTCAAGGTTAAGCACCGAAAGGCCGAAATTGCGCAAGAAAAGACCGGAGGATTCTTATCGTCAATTACTGGGCCCAAGTTTTACGAGACTGATGAGGTATGTTTATGAGAGTATGACTGGATACTTTCTAATTATTGGGACGCAGTGGTTCGATACCAAGCGATCCTACATCGATGCACTCGAATCTCAACTGCGTGGCCTTGCCAAGTCGGTAGAAATAGTCTCAAAGCACCGGACCGGTTTGTCACTCGTTGTTGTCGAAGCTTAATCCACTTACTCATATAGTAATTTACCAGAGGTGGCGAACGCAACTGCAGAATTCGCAGAGACCATTGTTGTCCTCGCCTCATCCGATCTAAGCAGGCAACTATCTCAGTCACTTGCCGCTCTGGCCGATGTGAACAAGAAAGCGCGCAAACTGGAAGAAGACCAGTCTCAGGACGATATCATCTTGCTGATGGGCATCGGTAAGTTCACACTTTTCTTTTGTTCTACCATGTCTAAACCATGCCGGTACCTCGATAGTGGAAGAATACATCCGACTGATTGGGTCCATAAGAGTAAGGAGCCTTTTTCTTTGAGCCCTCCTGAATTAAACTTACCGACTTATCTTCATCTTATCTAGCTCACGTTCACATCGCGGATCCGCCTCCACGCCGCATGGCAAAACGCAAACGCAGAGGCCAAGCGAGTCCGGACCGCGCACGAAAAGGCACGTCGGCAGGGCAAAATCCCTCAAGATCGGGTGGGCGTTGCCATGCACGAGATGGCCGAGGTGGGTTGTGCCTTTCTTCTTCTTTGCTGCGGGGAGTTTGCCGCTGATTAAGTTGAATGGGAACGGTAGGCTGAGAAGCGTGCGGCAGACGCTAAACACGAGTTTGATCAATGCTCTCGTTTGATCAAGGCTGAGATGGCGAGGTTCGAGAAGGAGCGGATTGATGATTTTAAAAAGAACCTCGAGGAGTTGTTGGAGGGAATAATCAGGCGACAGCAAGACGTACGTTATCGCCCCCTGGTCAGATAGTGGCGCGAAGGTACTGATATCTGAATAGGTTATTGAATCGCTGGAGAACTATCAGGAGGGCTTGCTTCGTCGATCCAAGTCTATCATCGGACAGGCGCCTGCCGAGCAGCCCGAGCCTCAGCTTGCGCCTGCTCCAAATTAGGTGGAGCGAAAGTTAGGGGTATGCAATATCTTACAGCAAGGGCGTCTAGCTGGATTGATTGCATGATTCGAGCATAAATATCATATCATTTTTTGAGTACAGTACATGTTATGTGGATCGTAACGACAATCACAAGCAATACCAAGCAGAATGTTCTACGTAAACATATACACAACCACAAGAACCGATGTAAGGCATAGAAGAACAAAAGAAGGCATATAAACTCTTTAGCGCAAAGCTCATTCCCAATACCTCGGCACCTTGGACTGGTCCCCTCCGACCTCGACAAAATCGCTCGGGCGATCCCTCTTTTTTCGTCGGTTATGTACGGGCAGTCGTTGGTACGCGCTATCGTTCCCGGCAGGCTGTTGATTCGAAAACGGGTTCGTCCAGTTCTGACCTCCACCTCCCATCATCGGCCCTCCTCCCGCGCCGCCCATCATAGGATTATTGTGGCCCATCATATTAGGTCCTGGTCCACCCATGTTCATCGGTCCCGGCCCGCCCATGCCCATGTTCATGCCCATCATCCGGTTGTGGTTATTGTGCATCATCGGGTTCATACCCATCCCGCCCATTCCGTTGCCCATCATTCCCATGCCCATGCCCATGCCGTTCATGCCTTGCATGCCGCCCATGTTCATCCCCGGCATCCCCATGTTACCCATCCCCATGCCGTGACCCATCATACCACCTCCCATGCCCATACCGTTCCCCATATTGCCCATACCCATACCCATTCCACCGCCCATACTGCCACCCATACCCATCGGCCCGCCCTGATTCCCACCGCCCATACCTCCATTCATCGGTCCACCCATTCCCATTCCCATGCCCATTCCCATTCCCGGACCCATCCCTCCTCCGGTACCACCGGCACCACCCCCGTTCATCCCCATCCCCATGCCCATTCCGCCCATCATAATCTTCTGCATCTCCGCATTAATCTTCTGAGCCTGCCTCTGCGCTTGTTGGCGCGCCGCCGGCGGGAGCCCTGTGTTCTTGAGCATCTGCGAGAGCTGGGCAAACTGGGCTTGGAGCGAGGCTAGATCTTGTTGGGATGTGTCTTGGGTAGGGGTGGGAGTGGAGGTGGAGGTAGAGTTGGGCGGCGGAGTGGATGTGTCTGTGGTCGTGGATATGATGGATGCGATGGTATTTGTGGATGAGGATTGAGGGAGGGTGTCTTCGATGTCTTGTTTGGTCTACAATGGTCGAGATCAATATACCCCTCGAATTTTGAAAGTAAATGAAGTAGGTACTTACACTCTCTTTTCGGCTCTCCTCGATCATACTCCTCACAACCTCTCCAACCTGCTCTCGCCTCTTCTCGTCCGCCTCCAACCGGTCAAAACTCGCAATCTTTTTGCCACACCGACAAACAAAGTCGTGATCAAGAAGATGATTCTGTATACACTCTTCGCAATACGTCGTTCGGCAGCACGGCGTTCGAACCGCATTTTTCGTAAGGCGCTCGCATATCGGACAGGCGAGGTCAGAGTGTGCGGCCGGAGCGGGGGCAGCGTAGATCTCGGCAGAGGTGAGAGCTTTCGGACGAGCACGTTGTTTTTGCCAGGCGACACTATATGTAACAAATATATGAGGATATTTATACAAAATTTGGAGATGACAACAAACGTACGAGTCAGGTTGAGCGACGACGAATCCACCATCTGGCGTAACCATCACCCCTTGTCCAAGCGGGCCATCGTTCGGTTGTTCAACAGTCTTGAGGAAGCTACGCGGAATACCAGTGGTGCGTTTCACGCGAGGCCGGTTGTCCCAGTCTCGGTCATCGTTGGTCGGACAGTCGTGGATCCAATGACCTAAACAAATAATGTCATTTTAGCTTTGATCAAAAAAGAAATCACCACGAGTGCCACGTACCTTTTTTGCCACATCGGTAACAGATATACCCTGGTGGGACCGGGCGAGACTCTGGACGCTGAAATCCTCCACCGGTGCCACCGGCTTCGCCAGGTCCGCGATTACCCTGATTGAAAGGTTTACCGCCACGAAAGCCACCACGGTTAGAGTACACCGGGGTAGCTCTATCGACAAAGAAAAAAAGAAGCACAGAACGAGTTCGTATAAGAACTAGGTACAGTTGATGAGATAAGAACAAAGACAAACTGGGCCATTTTTTCCTGCGTCTCGTCCCACACTTCCTGGGAGGCCTGGAACATGGCCGCAATGCTGGCCGCTTCTTCGGCCGACGTTCCCTCGGAATGAAACTAGACAATAATCAGAGCGTAGTAATAGGTCAGACCGGCCAGACGTACCTTTGGCGTGTCATCTGGTTGCCTCAGCGCCGGCTCCTCGCGCCCATCAAAACGCCTCGACATGGGGGCGCCTGGCTGCCATGTGTTCGTTCCAGCATTGGCAGTGTTCGATTCAGAGCGAGAAGCTGCGCCGGCTTGGATCCCTACAACATAAGATGCTGCCTTGCCTTTACCGGGACGTGTGGCAGGGAGACGCTTTGCAAGAACTGAGGTGGACCGTGCGATTTGATGGTTGTCGTCCTTGTACTCTACAAACAATTAGCATAAATTAATCATGAAATAATAAACCTCACCTTGTTCGGTTGTAGGATCAAGAATGAGCAAATCAAAGTCAGACGCTGAGGATAAAAGATTGCTGGCTAGGATAATTTCCTTCTTGAGGTCGAACACGGATATAGTCGTTCCGTCAAACGTCACACGCGACTCGTCCTTTTGAGATTTGAACTTCCAAAACACTGAAGAGGCCATTGCAGGTGGGGGGAACGGAATAGATAGCTAAGTAATAACCACCGAAAAAACAATCTCGAGCGAAAACCGTGCGATCAATAAACCACAGCTGGGATATACAAGGGTGGGACAGGCGCCAAATGAAACAGAAAGGTATACTTAGGTGTATACAAATCTAAGGCCACTTTACCTGCCTCTAGTCGTGATCTTCTGGTCGTCGTCGGGTGGAGTATCACAGGATTTGCACCCGGCCCTGAACTACACGTGACTACAGCCTGCCCTAAACCAGAGCTCCTGCATAGCACCAGTGGCAAGAGCTCGTTTTGCCGAGTTTCCAGTGCCGACCACCTACCCATTACCGGAGAACCACAAATCATTTCAGGCACCTAAATGCTCTCAAATCCTAGTGACTTATACATAAAGCTGCCTCCTTCGAATCATTTGGGATTGAAGTGTGACTAAAAATAAACATGGAGCAGGCAATCGAGTTTTACCACATCCGCGTATGTATTATCGAATACATCCCCAGACAGGAGGCCACAAGGATAAATTTTTCGCATTCGATACCTCGAGAATCGATCTTGAGTGAAAGGGGCGTGTCTTGAAATTCGGCGGACTACGAAAGACAAGGTACATAAAGTTTCGATCATCCTTTCTATACGCAGGTTGCTAAATACGACACACAGGCCCAATCATACCTGAAGGCGGAATCCATTTAACTCGAGCTTGTGAGCGTCACTATGCACCACAGATACTGTTCTGGATGTATCATTGTCGAGATTTGCTTTCACTAGGTAGTGCTCCAAGCAGGTACTGCGTTTAGGAATAATTGATCCATCGCCAACGACGTATTTGGGAGTATGGAGTATCAGGCTCAATAGTACGCCTAGTTCCTCAAATGCCTACAAGGTCAAGCCTATAAGCTTCGGAGTAGCTAATTTACCGAGTGTACAGCCCACCAGCCAGTCCCATCAGTATCGGGTCTGTCATGCCGGTCCACGCTATGTTTCAGGCGGCAGCAGCAAACACACCCAAACACATCCGTCACCCTGTCCTTGATAGGCCCGTATTATGTAAGATACACGGATCTGCTCTAAACCTCAACTGGCTAACATTGTACCCTGTCTTACATGGAGGCCGTCAAAAGACTTCTAGAGGCACGGTTAGCCCTGGAAATAGCGGCAGCCGAATTCCTTGATGCATGCACCGCGCTGAAAACAACAGCTCTTTCGTCACTTGTATCATTTTCCAAACAAATCGCATCCGAGAACGTCGTACAAAGTATTCTAAGTAGTGTCGACTCCGTTAGGCTGGTACAAGATCATGCAGATGAATCGCTCGCTGCACTCAACGGGCTACTTAACATGTCGCCTTCACGTGTGCCGATCAATAGATTACCTCCCGAAATTCTGGGTCGCATTTTTTCATTTGTCGTGGCCACTTCCACATGCGACCATAGGCACTGTGAGGACACGTTCATGGTGATTTCACTAGTATGCACAAAGTGGCATCAGGTTGCGGCCAGCACCCCTTCGCTCTGGACACACATCGATATCAACTTCACGTGCTTTCTGCCCGCTACTGCGCTCGGACGTGCTCGGAAGCTGCTTGATCGGTGCCGCAACATGCCCGTCCATATACACTTTGACGGCGGTCATGAGGTAGAACCTGCCGACGTTCCAGACATAGTAGCAGCCCTACAGCCCCACGTGGGATTCTTGAGCTCGTTGTACATCACCAACACGCGGCTCCACTCCTTGATTTGTGGTTTGCTTGAACTTGTATCAGGTCCGGGTGCAGGCAACTCGCTAAAACGTCTATCTTTGTATAATATCGACATGACTGATGGTCGGGACGGCCTTCGCTCTCTGCCGGTAAACATACTCCAGGGACTCACCCAGTTAGAACTAGTCGACCTAGAAGAACTCGCATGTCCTAGTATGGAGGATACTTTGAAGGTCTTGTCTGATTGTCCCGCACTGCACACTCTCCGGCTTATAAATCTAGACGTTCCATGGGACCACCTCTCGCATGGCCAAAATACCATCTCCTTACCAAACCTAAGGTTTCTGGAAATAACGCGAGTAAATTGCACTAAGGCTCTATTGTTTCTATCGAATATAGCTCCTGGTGCGCTCGCGCTCGATGTTAGGCTGGACGCTGACTATACTGTTGAGCATGATGAGTCGACCCCGCCTGGTCAAGTATTTCTTGCGCTTGGCAATGTTGTGTCGTTATCTATGAACTTTCACCGTCACATTGGGCTGGCTCATCAGTGTTTTGAATCTCTTTTCACCTGTGTCCCAAATCTACGCCTACTTCGCCTTAACGTCGATCATCATCTCCATTTTGACGTCACTCGTATTTTAGCAGCCGGAACCACCAATGCGTCGTCCCCGGCACTACCAATCCTCCAGTCGCTCTGTCTAGGTAGCTGTAGGATATGCCCAGAAACCGCAAACTGGTTGAAACAGATCATAGAAATACGAGGGTTAAGCAACCTCGTTTTCTTGGGCTGTACCTACCCATCCTCCTTTCTTCGACCGAAGAATCACCAGGAAACGCATGGAATTATGACTCTTATTGGTCATAACTATGGTGAAAAGATGCCCGAAAGCATGAAGGAATGGTTTTTAGAGCATGTGGGGAAGGTGATGATAGACACAGAGCTGCAGGATGCCAAGGTCTATCGTGGAAGGGATGCGTTTGTTCAAGGGCTGATCACGATTGACTAAAGGAATTTTCAATGTTATCTACAGTGTCATGCAAAAAGATCGTAACACGTAACCCCGCCGGACAAAACACCACGTCAAACCGTGTACATGTATTCTGATACAGACTTGTATATACATATCGAGTCGAAATTGCAGCGCGCACCTGTTAAAAAAACAAGCAAGAGAATCGATAAGCAGGAGGCTGAGAAAAAGGAGATTGAAACAAAAAACCTGTTACAATCATTATGCATGATGTAACGCGAATCCGCCTCATCATTCGTTCCCACCCTCTGCTCTAGCATACACCCATCTCTAAACCCAAATGGTGGTCAGAAAGTCTACTGAAAAGCGTGCTCTTTTGATCATGCTAAAGAAACGGGGCCTTACAGACAGAGCTGTGGCTGCAGAGGTTGGCGGTATCACATATCCCACCGTCAATCGAATCTACCGTGATTACCTTAATGGCAAGGATGTCTTTCTCCCGAGGCATAGTAACGGTCGCCCTAGAAAGCTCACTGAGTCTGAAGTTCACTGGGCTACTCTTCTGCTTGAACGGGGACTTGCTAGGACTGCTGCTGAGCTGCAGCGTGAATACTTCCCCGATGTCGATGTTTCCACAGTCCAACGGGGGCTCCGGAGCGAAAACTACCGAGCATACAAGAGGCGTAAGGCCCCATTCCTTAGTTCGAAAAAGCGATCGGGCCGATTGACCTGGGGACGGGCGCACTACACATGGACCTGGGAAGACTGGAGGAAAGCAGCTTTTTCCGACGAGTCAAAGTTCCTTGTTTTTGGCTATAACGGGCCAGACATCTACTGGAAGGAAGTTGGAGGCCCTGTGAAGCCATCGCATGTCAAACAAGTTGTAAAATTTGGGGGTGGCAGTGTCATGGTGTGGGGGTACATTATTTGGGAGGGTGTCGGGGAACTGCACCTTATCGAGGGGACGCTCGACTCACAAAAATATACCCAAATCCTATCTGAGGCCTTCCTAGGGACCATATCTCGCTTTCGCCGTCGTTCATCAAACGTTATATTCCAACACGATAATGACCCGAAGCATACATCCCGCATGACCCAAAAGTGGCTACTTGATAAGAAAATATCAGTACTCCCCTGGCCCTCCAACAGCCCGGATATGAATCCTATAGAGCAGGTTTGGGCTTATCTCGACAAGGAAGTTCGATTGAGGCCGGTTTTACCAACTAACCGTCACGATTTATGGAAGGCACTCCCGGAGGAGTGGTACAAGATCCCCCCGCGTTATATACAGGGTCTCTTCAAATTGATGCCCCGTCGTATCGCAGCCCTGATCAAGGCAAAGGGTGGCCATACGAAGTACTAACCAGAAATAAGTCAAAAAACTATCCAACGCTTGTGAGTACCTTTCTGTCTTTTGACTGCGATCGAGCAAAGTTACATCATGCATAATGATTGTAACAGGTTTTTTGTTTCAATCTCCTTTTTCTCAGCCTCCTGCTTATCGATTCTCTTGCTTGTTTTTTTAACAGGTGCGCGCTGCAATTTCGACTCGATATGTATATACAAGTCTGTATCAGAATACATGTACACGGTTTGACGTGGTGTTTTGTCCGGCGGGGTTACGTGTTACGATCTTTTTGCATGACACTGTACGTCTTTCATCGTGCCACATTCCTGCTAACTTCAATACTCATACGTTTGTTTCTTTTTTACGCCGAACGGGACTTGATGATCCAAGTTGGATTGAAGATCTCAAAGGATAAGTGATTAGTTGTTTATGAATACACAATGCAATTCCTTATAGGCTCGAGCGTACCAAATACCTGGCAGAGTAATAGTCAGGGCTAACGTGGCTTGGTCGTTAAGGCCTTCCTAAATCGTCCGGGGTTTGAGGAGTCACATTGGGGTACCATATGCGGCTCTATATGCACTTCGGCCAAGGCATTTTTCGAGTATCATTTTAAGCGAGTCTATCAGTTAAACCAGAATCCTTTGTACTCACTCCGAATCTTGCTCTGTGATTCGCCCGCCGGAAATATATCGCGAGTGTGCTTGGCCGTCGTGCGCTAAACCACCTTGCCACACATGACATATTTGGCAGTGGGAGTGCCGGGCTCGACACATTCGGTTTCCCAACCGGTTACGGTTCAGAGATTATGTTTCACTTCTGAGACATATAGTTGAATGACTATATAGCTCGTATGCTAACCGCTCAAATATTAGTGTGTCTCTCATGGCGGCGGCGTCGGATTATATTTCAAAATCTATCCATCACGGCGCTTGTCCCGACCCGAGCATGACCGTGTTACGTAAACAACACAAACGAATTTGCTCTTGACGCGCTCGACCATCTAATACTACACTTTGTCTGACATGGAAGCCGTCAAAAACCTGCTAGAGGCACGATCAGCCTTGGAAAAGGCAGTGGCCGAATTCTTTGACGCATGCACCGTGCTGAAGACAATAGCTCCCTCACCGCTTGTGTCATTTCCCAACCAAATCGCGTTCGAGAACGTCGTACAAAGCGTTCTAACTAGCGTCGACACCGTCGGACTGGTGGAAGGCCGCATGAAAGGATCACGCGCTGCACTCCATACGCTGCTCAACATGTCTCCTTCACGCGTTCCAATCAACAAACTACCCCCCGAGACTCTAGGTCGCATTTTCTCGTTTGTAGCGGCAACTTCTCCGTGCTGTCTGAGCGGCATCGACACTCTGATAGAGCTCCCATTGGTATGCGTCAAATGGAACCAGGTTGCAACCAGCACTCGTTCGCTTTGGACACACATCGATATCAGCTTCGGCTCTTTTCTACCTGCTACTATACTCGGACGTGCTCGGAAGCTGCTTGATCGGTGTCGCAACTTGCCGGTTCATATCCATTTTAACGGCGGCTACGATGAAGTAAAACCTGCCGACGTTTCAGATATAATTGCAATCCTACAGCCTCACGTGGGATTCTTGAGCTCGTTATACATCACCAGCACGCCACTCCGCTCCTTGATTTGTGGTTTGCTTGGGCTCGTTTCAGGCCCGGGTGCAGAAAGCTCGCTAAAACGTCTATCTTTGTATAATATCGACATGACTGATGGTCGGGACGGCCTTCGTTCCCTGCCCGTAAACATGCTCCCAGGACTGACCCAGTTTGAACTGACTAGCCTGGAAGAATCTGCATGCCCCAGTATGGGAGATACTGCCAGGGTTCTATCTGGTTGTCCCGCGCTGCACACTATCCGACTCAGCAGCCTAGAAACTCCATCGGACCGATCACACGACCATACTACCGCCTCCTTGCCTAGTTTAAGATTTTTGGAGATAACAGACGTCAATCCCCGCAGCGAAGCTCTAGCATTTCTGTCAAAAATACTCCCCGGTGCGCTCGAATTGGATGTTAGACTGGACGCCGACTATACTGTGGAACGTGGTGGGCTGGCTCCGCCTGGCCAATTGTTTCTTGCGCGTGCCAATGTGGTCTCGCTATCCTTAAACATCTATAATAACCCGGCACCCGGCGAAAATTTCGAATCTTTGTTTGCTTGCGTTCCACGTCTGCGTGTACTCCATCTTAACGGTCACCGTATCCACCCTGAAGTCGCTCGTATTTTGGGGACCAAAGCTACCAATACATCGTCCCTACCACTAGCACTCCTCCAGTCTCTCTGTCTTGGCCACTGTAGGGTATGTCCGGAAACAGCAGATATGCTAAAACAGATCATAGAAGTACGGGGGTTATGTAACCTTGTCTTCTTGGCCTGTGAGTATCCACCATCCTTTACCCCGCCGAAGAATCACCAGCAAATACAAGCGAGAGGCTCGCGTTCAACCGTTCATAGCAGCAAATACAGCATGCAGATGCCAGAGAGCATGAAGGGATGGTTCTCCGAGCAAGTGAGAAGGGTTATAGTGGACCTAGAGCTCCCGGATGCCAAGGTCTATCATGGAGTAGATCCATTTGTTCGAAGACTATTAGTGACTAGCTGAAGGGCTTATTGGGCACCATCATGCTACGTAGCGCGTTATCCCCCGGTGTTGTGTGTCATGTCATGTGCCTATTCACTTTGATAATCATACATCTGTCTTTACTTGGATGGAGTCTAGTCCAGCTGAAAAACTCGTTGAATCGGAAAGACTCTCAATCATAATGACCAACGAGGAAGTAGTTAGTTACCTTCTATCAGGACCAAGTAGTGACACCGCCAAACAAAGCCCGCCACACCAGGGTGACTTGTCTTACGCAACATGTGCGCCGTGCTCCTGACCTTAATCACTAGCTAACTAAACTAGCGTTTCTACATGGAGGCCATCAAAAGCTTACTCGAAGCACGGTCAGCGCTTGAAAAAGCTGCGTCTGATTTCCTTGACGCGTGTGCTACCCTCAAACTCGTGGTTACTCCATCGCTTGTATTAGTTCTCGGACAACTGGCTTTCGAGAGTAACGTGGATGACATCCTATCTAGCGTCGACTGCGCTAGTCTAGTAACAAATATCGTGTCCAAATCGTGTAGTACACTCAAAAATTTGCTCATATCTACAGCGCGTGTTCCAATCAGCGAGCTACCTGTCGAGACTCTTAGTCACATCTTTTCTATTGTTGTGGCTTCCTCTCCGTGCAAACCTTCTAGGAATCAACAAGACACTCTACTGGAAATTCTGCGGGTATGCACAAGATGGAACCAAGTCGCAACCACCACTCCCTCGCTGTGGTCGCATGTCGATATCAACCCGTCGGACTGCTATTTTTTTGCCGCTGCATTCAGGCGTGCCCAGATACAGCTCAAATACTGTCGCAGTACGCTGTTTCACCTTCACTTGTATGATATGTCTGGTATCGACCAGAACAGAGGCCAAGAAATTCTTGAGGTGATACAGTCTCGCGGGGGACGGCTGGGCTCGCTGATTGTTACCAATATTTGGTACAACTCCTCGGTCCAGGCTTTCCTCGGTTCAATGCTTAGCCACACTATGTCTAAATCGTTGAGAACTCTGCTTATACATGGAGTCCAAGACGGCTCTGGTCAAAGAACGATTGACTCTTTGCCCGTAATTTTACTCTGTGGCCTGACTGTGTCGGATCTATGGGACTTAAGTCGCAACATACATCCCAGTGTAGACGACGTTATTGAGCTCCTACCCCATTGTTCTGCCTTACATACACTTCGACTTAGGTTCTTGGAGTTTTCGCCTGACTTATTACAATCATACCAGATAGTATCCTTGCCTCAACTGAGGTTTCTAGAAATCTTGGGCGTGAATCGCACTGCAGTGCTGTCATTGTTATCAAAGCTTAATTCTGGCGGGCTTGAGCTTGACGTTAGGCTCAAAGTCGAGTACATTGGAGACAACGGGCTTGATTCGCCCGGTCAACTCTTCCTTGCTCGCTCGAACGTTGTATCGTTATCTATAAATAATTCTACGGATCGGAACTTCGTCCGACGACCTGTGACCGACTTTGCTTCGTCCCACGTCTGCGCATGCTACAACTCGATAGCGTAAGACTTGCCCAGGACCTTGCACTCGTGCTCGAGACTACAGTTGACGATCAAGTGACTATCGTTCCAACTCCCATACCTACAGTGTATATGCCTTGTCGAATGGAGTATAAGTCCACAGACTATTACCCTTACAGAGCAAATACTTAGGCGAAAAAAGCTACGCCACCTCGCTTTCCGAGATTGCCGATACCCGTCGGATTTCACTCGAAATGATGACGGAAACGAAGAGAGCGATCCGATGTCTAGCTACGACAGCGACGTTGGCTTCTATGATTACCAAAAGAAGATGCCACAGAGAATGAAAGACTGGCTTCTGGAGAGAGTGGGAGTAGTTGTGGTGGTTGAAGAGTATGATGACGATGGAGTCTACCACAGGGTGGATTTATTTGTCCAAAATTTAATCATACTTGAATGAATAAGTTTTGAGGCATTGTTTACGCATCATGTAATATCACTGTTATGCTTATACAGCTCCATTTTCTTTCGTAGCTGATGCTTATCAACCAGTCCTTTGATTTGTGCAAAGCTGCACGTCTGAATACGTGTTGTTTCCTAGCTGGATTATACGTTACTACGCTGAAACGGATTTGATGTCTCACAATCAACGATTGAACCGTATCAGAGTCTTAACCCAGGCTCGAACCATCCCCTTGTATTTCAAACATTCACCGAGTTAGGGGGCTTGAATCCCGCAACCTCGTCCGAAGTTGTAGGTTTTGCCAAGTTTCTTCCTGTTACCAGACAGTTTAACTTTCACGAGCGAACCAGCCTAAAAAAATAGCGTATATACTTGCGGTGTGTGATTCCAGCAGTAACTGGAGCATTTGCAGTTAGTGCGGTGAAATTATTTTGGACATTGTAGATGCTGCAATCTGAAAATAGCGGCACTTACTATAAATTACCAAATTTATCCAAGTGTGATGAGACTTCATTATGGTCACAATGGTCTTGCTAGAAGTACACGCCACAGAGTACCGCAGTGATGCTACGCTGCTAGTTTAGTCTACGACTAGCCGGGACAGTATATAATCCAGGACATCGATAAGCATATATGCGCGCACTATGTCAGTTATACCGCAATGTACCAGTCACAAACGCTCGCGTGTGGGTTAAACTAGATGGAGAGGCCCCGGCTTGCAAATTAAAATGTGTCGATGGTCGGAGTCTAGCGTAGCAGTAGCTCGTGGGCAAGAAACATATCCTGGTCCTTCAGAAGTAGTGGAGTACCGAGTGGACAAAAAGCTTTTCTCAGCCGGCTACAGCTCAGAGGCTCTTGTTGATTTTGGAAAGAGATTATCGAATGACTATAGAGCACGCCAATCGGTTAAACGTTAGTGTGTCATGGGCTGGCGCCGCATTTCAAAATCCATTCGTCCCGGCGCTTGATCCAGCGTGACCGCATTACGTAACAC
>WSTH01001241.1:0-13841 GCA_019616345.1 Ceratobasidium sp. 395
ACAGGTCTCGCGGGAATATGGCAAGGGATCTACTTGAAACCGCGGCGAAGTCTGATGCAGGAACACAAACAGCCATATGGTTCGTGTGTCCCCGCGTTCGGATCCGAATTTTCGATAGAACACGGTAGAAAAGAAGTTGGCTCGGCATTATGATGGGAGCGTACTCAACCAAGCTAACCCCGTTCTTGGCACAAATTATACCTGATTGCAAAATTTTCGCAAAAGCCGAGAAGAAACTTGCTATTAGGAGTGCTCAGAGTTCTGATTCTCGTCCGACTCTTGCCTGACTCTGGGCCACAACTCGGCCACAACTTGAGTTGTAGAAGTACGTACGGGTGTAGCATTGACAGGTTTATGATTAAACAAGTAATCGTATGGGTGTTTGTTGTGAGTACATGTAGGCGATTCACATACAGCCAGCAGAACTATAGCCAGTTCTTGCGTTGTGGCTAAGTTGTGGCCAAGAATCGAGCCGAGAATCAACCGAGAATCAGACCAGAGTAAGACTAGAACTGGAACTCTGAGCACTCCTAATAGGTTTGGTTCGGGACAGTCCGGTCGAAAAAGTGAGTTATTGCACCTTCATCAGAGGAAACCTGGGGCTCAATTTAGAGCCAGCAAGTTATTTATTTCACTTTTTCCACTTTATTGCTCTTTAAAAGAGGCTCCGACTCTTTGCGAGCGCTTTGGAGCGCTTTGGAGCACTTCGGGGCACTTTTGATCGCTAAATTGAATTGGGCTCATTGATTGGGCGTTGGCTCTTATTCTGCGCCTCAAAGAATCGTTGTGTCAGCTCTAGATCTCAAAGAGTCAAAGTCAGCCATGAGGCATGTATTAGCTAACATGTGTCAGATATAGTTCCCAAACGGAGATGCTTAAGTCGGACATTTTGGCAACTGACACGAGCTTTGGACAAGGCATCGGATTGGCTAGAGGTTCTATGTACGAAGTGTCTGCATGTATTACTGCATAAATATGCGCACGGTCGGAACATAATGGAGGCCAGAAAGGGTGATAGGGCAAACGATAATTAAATATACATGAGAGTAAAAACAATCAACAGAAGGAAGTATTCGCTGAAAGTAAACAGTAATTGTACATGCGCGAATGAGTAATAGGAGGGTTCGCGGTCCAACAGAATCGGTACGTAAACGAGATTTGACGTGCGGGGCCTATCGTACAAGGGTGTAGACTTGCGATTGTCTCACCACCCAGCTACAGTAGAGAATACGCTGTGTCGGCGGACGGGAATGCGTAAGGTGAGGGTGGGGTGGAGGGTTGTGGTGAGGTATGGTGGAAGTCGGGCTGTGCTTGGAGGTGGGGGTGGGTGTTGGGCGAGGAATGGTCTTCAAGCTCGTTGATCTCAACTGCGGCAAAGTGGGAGTTGAGCACCTGAGCCAATTGGGAGGGGGAGAACCGGCGCTCGGCATGCCATGCTCGCTGTGGTTGTCGTTGACCGACTCTAGCGCTCGTCCTCGTTCGCCAACCCGGGATGTTTCGGAAGGGCCACGCATGGGCTCGGTGCCGTGGTTGTGACGGCTGTGGGACTGATATCGGACCTGACGAGGACTTGAGTCGTGTAAGTTGCGCACCAAGCAGAGGCGGGCACTAGCATGGGGGGGTTGGAGCTAGGCGCAGATACCAGAACACTGCCCGCCTGAGGGAGGAGTGTAAATTACAGAGGGGTGGAGCGTTGGACCTGGGACTGGAAGGCGAGTTCATCGCCGCCGTTGTTTGTCGGGGGTTTACTCCGCCTAGCCGCGGGACCTTTGTGTGGAGAGTCGGGCAAAACTTGAGGGGACAATGGGAAAAGGAGAGTCGGGGTACTGTTAAGCAAATACGTTGATAGAAAGCTAAAATATCAATCGTGTAACTCACCGTTCCGCCCTTGAGAGGCTAGAAATTACATTGGCGTTGGGAGAAACCCCAAACCCGCCAGTACGCCTCGGCTTGGTCGGCCTGGCCAAGTACGGCGACGACGTCCCAGAGGGTGAGGACACGCCAAGTGAAACGGCCCGGGTGACGAAATCTTGCAGCGTGTTCGAGGCCACAGCTTGTAGGACAACAAGCCGGATCGGATCCGCGCTAGGCATCTTGTTCGAGAACTGGGATCGAGGTCCCGGCTTCGGGTTCTGCAAAGATCCCGCCTCCCGAGCGACGGGTGGCCTCGAGGATGCGAGTCAACAGTGTTTCCGGGCGATGGGCGAAGCAGGAGAGGATGTCTCGGGAGACGAACTACGCTCGGGTGCTGGCTCGCGGTGCTAGGATCTGCTGGGCGTAAGGAGCAGTCGAATTATGGTCGAGGCCGTCACTGAGAAATCGAGCGACCGCCGTTTGGCTTTGGGTTGCATCTCGTCTATGAATAAAGAAGCTGGGCGGGTGGTGGGGGTGCGAGCGAGGTTGGATCGGGCAGGAAGGTCGTCTGAGCGGGGGAATATGGTGGAAAACAGAGGCTCCAGGCGTGAACGATGGTGCAGTATGTCAACTCAGTTCACCTTCGTCGTCGGCACCCTTTAGGATGCTGATGTCCTGGCCGTCGTTGGGATCCACATCACGGATTTCAGCATCGTAGCTGATCCCAAAGTCACGAATGACGCTATCCGCATCTATATCCAGCTCCAAGTCAGAACCATCCGAGTCGGAGTCGGAAAGCGGGACGAGCGGCTGAGCGAACGTCGTATCCGAGCATAGCCGAGTCAACGGTCGGCGAGGCGGAAAGCTGCTACTGGTCGGGGTGGTGAGAGGTGCCGCAGACTCGAGCTGAGAGCGCCTATGCGAAGGCAGGGAAGGAAATGCCGGGCGGTGAACGACTCGAGGAAACCGGGACTGGTCCAGTAGAACCCTTGTCGAAGCGGCGACGGCGAATGCATAGGCATATCCGCGCTACTCGTCTTGCTTAGCGTAGGTGTGGAGACCGCGCGTAACGGAGACATAGAGGGTCGCCGGTAGGGATTATGTGTCTGGGTGCGTTGGTGGGGGGCTTGAGAGCCAATATCAGCAACGAGGGGAAACTGATTGAGAGATATTAAGAAAAACGTACCGAGGGGTGCGCAAGCAGGGCAGAGATGGACTTGCGAGCATCGCAAGAACATCAGAATGAATCGCGTTTTCGTTGTCGTCTCAAGTGCAGCTCATAAGCGTGCGGGTCAATGGGCGATTGTGGTCCAGTTCCTCCGCCTTGTCATTCAAGTTATCGTGCTGCCAAGCGGCGCATCAAGCAAGCGTACAGGCGGAGGAAAACGGGGCTGGTCTAACAATATCCTTTGTCGGAGAGGCAGCAGCGAATGCACAGGCGTATCCACGCCACTTGTTGTACTAGATACGGGCGTAGAGGCTGCGCGTAGAAGAGACATGAGGGGTCATCGGTAGGGATCATGTGTCTGGGTGCGGGCTTGAGAGCCAGTGTCAACAATGGGGGGAAATTGAATAAAAAGATATTGAGAAGAACGTACGAGGGGTGCGCAGGCAGGGCGGAGATGTACTCGCAAGCATCGTAATAATATCAGAATTAGTCGTGTTTTCGAGGACACAGTCAGGCAAAGTCAAAGCGAAGTAGTGGCAAACAAAACATCATCCGTGAAGCGCCCACGATGTTCGAAGTCATTCACGTGACTCCAGATCTGACCGTTGCTGCCCCAGCCAACTTTCTCTCGGTCTTTTCCTTTTTTTCAACTTATTGCTCCAAAGGAGCGATGTAACTTCTATGCACACTTCTCACTCGTCTGACACTTCTACTAAATCTTAGGGACGCTTGTCACTGACACTCGAATCAACCAACGCCAAAACCGTTTCTTCCGAGACTCGGAGCGCTTGAGTCCGTGGATCAAGGCGCTTCCGCTTGAGCCCAAACCAATCACAACCTCATACACTCACTCGTGCGAATCACATACAAGTTATAGTGAGTACTCACCTCTAAATAGTCATGACCCAGCGTGTCTACGCAACGCATAAAACTCACGTTACTCATCCAACGGGTAGTTACGCTCAGTGGTACGGTCGCATGCACTCTGCCCACGTTTATACAATCATTCCAAGCGGACGCACTGGATGGAAAAAGTTTGTAGTCTAAACGTTCACCGGTGTAAGCTACATGTGAATATATACTAATAAAGAATCCGAAACGAATGCTCATCGAGATAACGATCCACAAAAAACGCGTCACATGTAGTCAGCATATTTTCAGTGCAGGCGGCCGAAGCGTCTGTGAAGTCGGGGAGCAGCCGACAGGTTCGTCGAATGTCCGTTAACCTGATAACGCTGGAGGAGCGTTTACCATTCTCGAACTTTCGACTAACACGATAAAGTTCAACGCCGGGGCCCGAACCAATGCTTGGCTCGGTATACCATTCGACATATGCAAGCGGCTCGCAAATGCCAAACTGAGACGGTAGAGAGAACATCATTCGCAGATGCGCAACATGATGATCTGACAGGTTCGTACTCATTAGCCTATATCACTTGGGATGTTCCGTGTTCTCACTTACTTGACATTCCAAACTCCAGACCCCTTTCTGGGTGTTTTCGAACTAACACTGTGTCCGACTGACTGGTCACAGTCTCTTCTTCATCCGGGTCAGTAGTCTGGGTATTGACGGGTCCAGCATGCAAGCAGTCGTCCACGCCTTGAGCGTATGGATCGTAGACTGAATCAATGATAATATTGGCTTTGACGAATGTTGCAAACTGTTCGTGGGGGTTGAGCCGTCTGACAAGGTCTGGCCGATTGATTTGCAAGAACTCTTGTACGGCGAGGAAAAGATTATTAATACCGAAGCGAGACTCTAGAGCTGGAATGGATGTGGGAGAAAACGAAGGATTTTTTGGGAGAGTAACAGCGAGGCCATGAGAGGACTGGATTACTACCTTGTCGCGAGACACGGCCCTAGATTTGTCGGACAAAGCTGGCATATGATGTTTCAGCATCCACTGAATGAATGCATCTCGTGAGCGGATCGCATTGAAACGGGATATCCAGTCTGTCATCTGCTTCATGTAATCTCGTTTGTTCGTCGCTCGGTATGCATTTTTAGCCATCTCAATGTGAAGCCGCTCAAATATCTCTGTGTTGAAACCGTCAAGCGAGCCCCTAGATATAATCGATTCGACGTAGTGCAATAGAGCATGAATTTTCGGAAAGTTGAAGTTTTTTCGGATCCCTTTTTCGACAAAGATACTCTTAAGCATATGAAATCCGTCGAGTACATCTTGAACCCAAGCAAGCGTGGAGGTTGTATGCGCTGTGAGACTCGCAAGCATAATAAAGTCTATAGCCGCTTGCACCGCTAACAACGCTTCCTGAGGGACTAGACCAGACATCACAGCCACGATAGATTTCTCCATAGACTTATGTTGACGACCAGTTGTTTGAGACAACGATGCAACCCCATGGCGAAAGGACACAAGGCTTGGGTGAGATGGCAAAGCCAAGAAGCGCTCATCAACAAGATCATCGTCGTTTGCCAAGTCCAGACACCACTCAAACAGATGGTCTTTGAAGAGCCCGGTATGTAGTTGGTGCAGAAGATCGGGAGTGAGGGATGAAAAGATATCGCAGTGCGGCAAGTCGTACCAGAAAGGGGTGCATCCAACGGGTTTGTATCCATTCGAAATAAACGTTTTGGTCCTGATGCCGAGCGACTCTGCGATTATTTCCAGCCCAGCCTCGCGTTGAGACCGGCACTCCCATTTTCCATTTTCGCCACGCTGATCATGCGGCACTAAACATTGCCCACATGAGCTCTGGTTGCAGCATGCAATCATGCACTGCTCGGGATAATCGGCAACCCAGGCGCTTAATACAGGGTAGCACCGCCTCACCCAACCGTCCGAGCACTCGATTTCAACTCCGTCCCGACCTGCGGCCTCGAGCGATTTGAGGATCTTCTTCACGCAAGTATGAAACAGTCGGTGCTTGGCTTCCCGTCGTGCGTCTCCTTTCGTGAAGCATTTGAGCTTACTAACTGGTATGTAACCAATTAGGACAGTGGCATGAGAGCTTGTAAGTCGACGTGTTGCCTTTGGAATGTTCCCAATAGTGAGGTAAATCGGCCATGCTTCCTTGTTTCCAGAGTGATTTGTTAAGCATGTTTTGTCGGATGAAAAGATAAGCGGCACCACAGTAGCGCCGTAAGGTAAGATTTTCTGTTTAATTCACAATTCATTAGTCCGTTTTGCTCTATTTTGTATCGAAATCACTTACCTGTAGCTCCATCCACCATTCACCTGTCCACATCTCATGATACACCCTCTCTGTTCGCTCGTTATCTAGATAGGTTTCGCGGGGCTCAAACACAAGCTCGTTTGCAAACGCAGGGTGCGCTAAAAGCTCTTCAAGGACTTCGATTGGATCTCGAAACCAGACTTCGAGTTTCTCGGTGAGTCGCTTGCCCTTCTTGTTAAAGCGATTTCCCTGCATTCTGATAGTCTCCTTTTTCCATTCCGGCCCACCAGGTAACTTCTTCATTCGGTTGTATAGAGTGTGGTACGACGTGAACGAGAGTGTGATATTTTGCCTAATCTACATATGAGTAGTACGTAGTGAGTATCAAAAATACAATTATGCCATTAAATTACTCACAATCCTGAGCTTCATAAAGTCATCCAGCGCCGACTTAGATATCCCGTGAGCCACCAGCCATTGGGCAAGCTCCCATTCGTCCAAGGATGCAAACGGATCCCATGGCCGCTTTCCCTCCCGCTCTAGCTGCGCCTTGAGCTTTTCAAACGCTGGGATACTGGGTCGAAGTTTATGGCCAGCGCCGGTGAGCGTTCGGTACCATTCTCCGTTTGCCGATTGCTGCCACAACTCATTGTATGTGACTTCAGGTTGTTCGGGCAGGTTGTTCTGCGGCGGGTGATTGGACCCGTAGGGGGGAATATTCGCATTATTGACGTCTTCACATGTGGGCGTTGGCTGAGGTACATATGGTGCACTACTAGGCCCTGCAATTTCCATCTGACCATTATCCCCAAATTCGTCAATATCCATCTCGTCAACCCAGTCGCCACCTGACATGATCCAACCCATACAGAGGTGTCAGAACGGCAAGAACACTGTCTGGAGAAGTACCTACCTGAGCCCTCCGTCTCGACGCATTGCATGCTTGTTGGTACGCCGCTTTCGTCTGAATTTACTTGAAGTTCTGACGTCGACTCTGGATTTTTAGTGCATATAGCGTCAAGAAAGTCGATGTTTTGGGCAAGGCTTTCGGACAGAAGTTCTCGCCATCGCACTGTCTCTAGGGCATATGCAAGCTCGCATTCTGGGTGGCGCCGTCGGTGTGCAGCATGCGCTATTGCAGATGTGGAAGTAAACCGGCAAGTAGTATAGTTTGGGCACTTATGATTGTGCATTTGTCGACTTGTCGAGAAGCGAGTTTGTAGGCCTTTAACGCAGGTCGTGTTTGTTTCAATTATATATAGCTTGACTCACTGCTGCTTACTGACAAGGCTGTGTACGCCAATACGCCACGCCGGAAACCTGTGTGGCAAAGATACACCGCCACACGCTTTATCAAACTCCGCTTGATACGTGACTCAGCTGATTGGTATTCTACAACTCCGGCTAACCATTCTTTCCGACTCTTGCTGCCGCCTCAGTGCGCAGCTGTTGCTGCAGCTCTTCGGGCTCTTTGGATCTTGGCTGCCGGTAAGTGGTCTCCCTAGAGATGGTTTTTTGCGTACTTAAACTGTTTGCCTTGAATTTTGGCCACTAACACCCCTCGACGTCGTTCCTTTACACTTAACTTACCTATCTCATCTACTTCCCGCTGTTCAATGGCTGCGCCAAACCAATATACAGACATTCAGTCCGAGGATGCCAGCGCTGGTCGTCGGTCCGGGCGCTCTCGTAAGCCTGCGGCAAAGATTGCTGAGCGTGCGCCATCTTACTGCTATTTACTCCCTCGTAACCCACCGGCTGATTCTACTCTTTTGTTATAGTACAAGAACGTAAAATTGAAGGCGAGCAAGCGTAGCCACTCTTCAACGCATGGGCAATACTAATATCTTATGGTCAACCAGAACAAAATGCTCGCGAAGCCGAGGCCAAAGCTGCAGCAGTTCGTGCTGGAAAACGTCGTCGCCACTACTCCCCATCGGAGCTTCGAGAGGTAGTCGAAAAGCGTCTGAAGGCGTCTGGAGGGAACTCTAACGACCAAAGTACGCTTCCGACTCTAGCTAACTAACGGTTGTTCTGATTGTCCTGTTGATTTAACAGTAACCATTCACCCTTCGATACCTGCACCAAGCCAATATCAGCGGGCGGGTGTCAATCACAATTTTGTGAACCGCATTCGTGAGGTACACGAAAATCAACCGACATCCTCTCACTCTCATGGTTTGCCGTCCTCCAACGAGCGAACAGCAGATTCAAATCTTACCCCCTTGGGCCCTGCTTCGGCATCGCACCAGCACATAGCACGAGTGGGAACACCCGTCCAGGCTAGTGAGTGTACGCGCCACACGAGCAATATCGTATGCACTTAACTGAATGTCAATATATAGCATCTAGCCGTTATCCCCCTGCGCTGGCTGGATCCGTACCATTTACCCGTTCGCACACACCCTCATGGCTCCCGCCGGATGCCAATGCCTCGCCTAGTCCCCAAAACCGACCAGTTTGCATGCAGCCACCCAATTTGTCTCGTTTGGTTCGCAACCCCACCCTGGACGATCATATCTATGATTGTATCTACGATCAGGAACCAAGGTTGTCGATCATCCAGGGGTTAGACAGCCGCCGGTTAATCTCAATCTCCCCTGACTCTGCGACCCAGTCTGAAGCTAGCGATGACGATCTCGAGCCGGCTACCACGTGGAGGGAATGTAGACCATTGCCTCGTCACATCATATCTGCGACTCCCCTTGATACCACACCTCCTGAGCCCCAGGTTGTCGGCTCCACTGGGAGCCCAACTGACCCTCCACTTATTCGCTCCAAGCCAATTCTCCCCCCTAACGACAATCCCGAGTCAAAAACATATGGCGATGGAGAAGGCGAACTCTTACAGCCAAGGCGCATTGTCCCTCGTCAACCTGTGGACATGGCAGGGATGACGGCAAAAGGCAAGAGGAAAGCCCGCAATCAGATGCGCCCAAAACAAGCCGAGTATCATCCACTTGAGATGGAGATCCTACATTCGGCAACAATGCGCATGGCAGCTGTATGCTGCTGTACTGATCCTTTTCTACTTCCTCATCTTCAAACCGCCCTCGCAGAGGAATGTTGGGACTGGGCGCGCCGCTTTCACAAAAAGCGAATCACGCACAACAAGGAAATGATTGAACTGGTACGTTTCTTTACTCATTGGTCTCTCTATTCAACTCTAATTCGCATTTGTAGCTTAAGCGAAATCTCTTGAACCAAAAGACTCAGTATACAAACGCCGCCGCCGAACTCGTCAAGGAGCATTACCGGTTCACCTCCAAGGCAACAGTATTTGAGCCTAGTGAGTCCAACGACAAACAAGCAAGCAATCTATTATTAGATGACAACTTTACATTTGGCGTAGGCCATTTTCTTATTCTACCCAGTTATATCACAGCTGACCTTATTATATAGAATGTGGCCACTCGCGACGATCCGTTTTGTAACGAGCTTATTCTAGCTTTGTTCTTGAAGATCTGGTTTCGAGACCACTCAGCAAAATGGTTTTTTTACCCGGAGCACTCTGGAGCACTCAGGAAACCCGGAGCAAACAGCACTTCAGGACAAATCCGGAAGGCTCTGGAGCACGATTCTTGTGCTCCAGAAACTATAGAAAGTTGTCCTTGCTCTGCAGCTTGTGACTGGTGCTCCGGATGCTCACAAGCAACTGGTCGATTTCCCGAGCCCGTGAACAAATTGGCTAATAATATGTGAAAATAGTAGTTTAATCACGAAACAGGACGCGTGAACCAATATATTAATTAGATGTTATGGGTATTGTACAGCACACAAGATAACAGCAACTTATGACACAGTTATTGACGGTCAAATCCGTCTATGAAAGGCGGGGCAACGTTTGATGTTGGGGTATGGCAATCGAAGTACGTACGTGACGGTGCTATGGGACAATGAACTACGAGCCCGCATGTGAGGACAACTATCACGAACAAGAGCAGATTATGTACCTGAGATAGACGTACCACAACCAACCAGCCCTAAGTACGAATGATAGATGAGCCACAAGTTAACACACCGCCGTCAGAAAGTAATTAAGTACTTACAACAAGCTGTATCGCCCGGGTTGAAGTACTGAGGTTGAAGTACTGTGTGGCCCTCGTTCCATGTTAAATTGTAGCGTGATGTGCAAAAAGTAGCGTTAGTTTGTAGGACGTGATAATGAAAAAGATAATACACACGTATTTGCTCACGATGTCGTATTGTGAAGTTGACCGGCGGGGGCGAGTGGCATGGGCGAGGGTCAGGGGGCAACAGGGCAAGAGAGGGCGACAGGGCGAGAGAGGGCGAGAGAGGGCGAGAGAGGGCGAGAGGAGGAGAGCGAGAGGAGGAGGGCGAGAGGAGGAGAGCGAAGGAGGGCGAAGGAGGGCGAAAGCGGTGAGAGGAGGCAAGATGCAGCCGATTGTTGGTCGTGGTGTGAAGGAAGTACGATGGGCTGTTAGCCCAAGGTTTACATCCGGCATTAGCGCCGGGCGGTGCAGATCAGCGGCAGGAGAAGAGTGTCACAAACACACCTGATCATTTGATGACTGGTACCATTCGATGCGCATCGTCAGGGCGCATCCAACGGTGATGTTTGCTGCTCAAACCGTGCGCCGCAACGTACAGAAAACGCAGTTTACTGTGTCTTGCCCAACTGCCAATCTGTGCCTGGCAGCTGACGCAATCGTCACATCACCGGCTTCCGGTTTTTCTTCATTATACCCCATTCCGTCCGCCTCACTCCCCGCCCTCAAAGTTCTCTGCCCGGCGCCGCTAGTGCCTCCATGCAGCCCGCAAAACCCCCAGTGCGTTTCAAACACGCCGTAATCAGTAAGTGTTACTCGACGCGCCTCTCGACACCCGTGAGCACTCGTTGACTCGATGTGCCTTGTGCGTACGTAACGTACTGTGTCTCGCTTGTCGTTCACGCCGTACTCGCTCACTTAGCTTTTCAGGTACGCTGTGCGCCAGCCCGACACTCAAAGCTCGACCAAACTGTATTACCCGTGCACCCTGTTTTCTTGTAGATCAACCTCGACTGGCTCGGATGACACGCACAGCGTCGCATCGATTTGTTATTCGTAATGCACATGTCTGCCCCGTGAGTGTTTACCATTGCCACTTCTTTATCCTCGACACTGACACGCTACCTTATCAATCATTAACTTGATACCAGGCAATAACCTGCGGGCACTCATGGTCTTGGCCTTGCCCATATTCACCTGCCCATCTTGTGCAACGCTGGTACCCGCCCCGAACACGAAAGGAACAAGTACGTTACGCGACTATTGGAGGACCGGTCGTGCCCATGCGGTGAGTTCTATGATAACAGTCTGCCATGCAGTTAGTGTTTACTCACCGTACCTGTATCTTCTGCCGACGTTGCACTGGTTCTGGTGTTTACCTAACTCCTACGCCGGTTTCTATGCACTTGAGCCTCAGGCGTTTTTACGCTCAAGTTGTGTTCGTGCTAACTACTCCGTGCTCCTATGTATTTACTTATCTATAGTAATTTAATCTTTGTTAGCTGTATCCCAATCGGTTTTTACGCCTATGTTCAACCTACGCATGAGTTGTGATATCGGTTTTACTGGTTGTATCCGGACTCTCCAAACACCTGGCCGTGAGCTCCAGACGCTCCTGATGCCCAGTCTTGAGCTCCAGTGCGCTCCGGAGCATCTATCACGTGCTCCAAATGCTCGTTTGAGATAGCGAGAACCGGGTTTGCTCCTGACGCTCCGGAACCGGAGCCCATTTTGCCGACGCATCGTTCAGCCGGTGTTTTACATCCCGATGTGTTCTTTCCGATCAAGATTGTAACACTATCCTTTGTCGTAACACTGGTATGTTAGGTTATCGGTGAGATCATTCAACCCAACTCAAAGACTCTGGTAGCTCGAAAAGTCGATTAGCGAATGGGTGGGCGGCTTTTACAAGCAAATCAAGCTCTGCGTTGGGTTCCACAAGGCTCGAGTAGAACACTTCAGCCTTGTTATCAAGAAGTACCGCGACTTCCCCGATGCGCAAGAGATCTATGATGATCTCATGACTAACCTTGAAAACTCTGCTCGGTATGTACTGAGACTCTGGAGCGTATTCAATGTGCTTATGCTAATATTTCTACTTTTAACTAGGATCAAGGCACGACAGGTCGCGCCAACTCTGATTGGTGATGACGAAAAAGGCGACAACAGCTCCAGCTCCAGCGATGAAGCGCCAATGGGGGGCCTCAAAGTCTCCGATATTGAGCGTGCAATTCTTCAACGGAGGTTGAAGCGTGAAGGCCAGGCGGTGCAAGGCGAATCTCCAATCGCAAACCTGTCAACAGTTCCGACGCCAAATGAGCCTACAGCTGTTACGAACACTAACCCTCAGACCGTGCCAAACGGCTTCAACCGTAAGTTAATCTATATTTGTTACTGCTGTTGCACACTACATGCTCATCGTTCTTGGATGTCACGCAGCTGCAAACCTCAAACATTTCGACGAGTTTGGGCTTCCTGACGACAATGAGGTTTGGGCACTTTCGAGTTTAGTTAGTTGCATTCACGCAGTCCCATTTGATATGTGCTAACCGTGAATAGGGTTCTACACAATCGAGCTTTTCGTCAATTTTCCCTGGGGACTCTGTTAGCCAACAGATTCCCAACTTTTCCACGAACTCCAATGTTGTGCAGGTAAGTTTTGATGCCGATCTAGCATGCATTTACTTAAACCTATTAAAGCCTGGTTATACAACGGCACGCAACAATCAAACTGGCGGCTTTTTGGAGCTTATGCACGATCCGGGGATGTAAACACGAGGGGTTCTATGGGGGAAGCGGAGTTTTCTGATTTTATTTGACCTGTTATAGAGACTGTTAGCGTAGCTTTTTCTGTTATCTAATCATTTCCGAAGATTTTCTAATTTTGTACATGCCCTGGGTTCAACACCTCTTTACTCTTTGGTGATCAAACAGAAACTGATTGTGCCTGAACTCACCGGAGACTGAGTTCTCGGGGTCATTAGCACTTTGAATCTTTGTCACCATCTCAGTCTTGAACTCTTCGGCTCTTTAACTCTTCGGCTCTTTAGCTCTTCGGCTCTTTAGCTCTTTGACTCTTCAACGCTCTAGCTCTTTGGCGCTGTTGGCGCTTCCATGCCCTGACTCTTTGTCACTTTAGCCGTTTAGGAGTCGTCGGAGCCTCGACCTCTTCTGCTATTTCATCTTGCAATTCTTTGGCACTTCGGTTCTTTGACCGCGTTGGCTCTTCTGTACACCGGCTCCTTGCCCGGGTGACACTTTGGCAATGTGACTCTTTATGTCTACAACACTTGGATCTTTGCCAACTCGTTCTCGGGATCTTTGCCCGGTTCACGCTTTGATTCTTTTCAACTCGCACAATCTTTTGCTGTGCTTTCACCAATATCTTTACTCTTTTGTGCTTCGCATATTGGCCCACTGGCCTCTTTTGTCCTTGTTGTACATTTTAGCTTCATTTAACTGGTTCTTGGCTCTTGTCTGTTCAATCTCGGGGTGCAAAGAGTGCTCGACTCAAAAGTTGCTTTAAAGCGTCGGCAAGCTGTTTGCTCTTTTACTGCTTTAAAGCAACTTTTGAGTCCCACCTTCCCCCTGATGTTTCCATCTATAACTAGTCAAAGCTAGGCACGTGGATCGTGCAGATAGCGCAGAACTCGCAGATATCGTAGGAAGAG
>WSTH01001242.1:0-13833 GCA_019616345.1 Ceratobasidium sp. 395
TTCAGAATCTGTTTGAGTCGAGTCGATGTCTAAATTGGATGTTCTACAGAGCTGTGGAATGCTTGGCCAAAATCGAATGCGGACAATACACAGTGGGCGGATGACGCTTGGTGGTCGTCAAATCTTCCGGCGGGCAAGGGATACCTTACTCTTGTTTCGCCTTGGTTCTTTATACATCTCGCTGGTGGTGACGTGAGTTGACCTTGTTTTGACTCCGAGTTCTACTCTAACATATCTCACCTCTAGCCATCGATCAATAACCGCTACCTCCGTGGCGACAACTTTGAATACCGTGCCCGCTGGCAACAACTCATCGCGAACCGTAACTCGCTACCGTTTGTTGAGGTTGCAACCTGGAACGACTATGGCGAATCGCATGTGAGTAGTCCGATTAGGGACCCTCAGGGTAATTCTGACTTTTTTGATGACAGTACATCGGCCCGATGACCGGTCTTGCTCCTGCAGGAGCCAACTACATCACCCGTGAGTAATATTACCCGCCCCTGCTAGTCCCGTACTAATCTATTACCATAATTAAGCCAAAAACGACCATCAGGGTATGTAAATCTACTCGCCTTACCTCATCTCCTTCGCTAACTTGGTACTCATTTAGCATGGGCCGATTATACTTGGTACTACGCCACCTGGTGGAAGTCTGGCGCTGCTCCGGCTATCTCGACTGACCGTGTCTACATGTGGGCTCGCCCTCACCCCAAGAACGCCGGCATCTGCTCTTCCGATGGTGTCGGAGCCGTCAACAACGCCGGCTGGGCGGATGACAATCTCTTTATCTCTGGTTTGTCCACCTATCTCAGCTTAAATGTTCATTTGCGCTAACATATGATGGTATAGTCTTCCTCAAGGCCACCGCTCAGGTCTACTGCTATTCGGGCGGAAACAACTCGGGAACCAAGACCCTCAATGCCGGCGTCAACGAGTTTACGGTCCCACTTGCTTTGGGTGGCGTCGGATGCACAGTTACGAGGAACGGTGCGACGGTTATCAACTATGTGCCTTCGGACTTTACGTACTCGACTTCACCGAGTGTATGCAACGTGAGTACCGGCATGACCGGCATTGAATGGAACGACACTAACCGAATATGCGTAGATGAACGCTTGGACTGGCCTTGCGCGTGGATAAAAAAGTTAATGATTAGGGATATAGTGCAAGGGTTGACTGTATGTTTGAAATGTTGTGTGAATCCAATAAGAGTTTTTCTATCTCAACATATTTTACCTGAAGTTACCGGAATAACTAGCACAAAATATGGATATACCGACTCCTATCCTGGCACTTCAAGCTTGCGCGAAGGAAGAGACGTCACAACTCTTTGTATGTAGCCGCGCGCCACTGGCTGGGCGCTTATGACGAGCGTGTGATATTCTTTATTTATTGTTCCTTGATCTCCTTGTTCCCGCCATCACGCCACAGACCTGAACATCCAGGGCACATACAGTTATATATGGCTACATTTCGGCTGTTGTCTTATCTCTGACACACGCTTTCGCCCGGCATAGCTGCCCCTGGAATTCTCACTTTGATTGCATTTTATTTCGCTCGTAATGTCACCACCCTGGCAACGACCGGCCACTATGACCTTTTTGCTTGGATAACTAGATCTAGCGAAATGAACTAGCTTATTTTCGTACATAAAGCGGCTGTGAGAGTTTGAACATGCTTCAACTCTCTCTCCCGTCCCCACGCTCCTTTCTTTCTGTCCTCTGTGTCGCTCCTTTCCATGATTGCGAAGCTTTCTGTTGTATTTCTTGTTGGCGCGCTTGCGGTCGTTGCCTCTCCTTTCGACCACGCCAAGCGCGGCGCGTCCAAGGCGGTGAGTACTAAAAAATCTAACTATTTTTTTTCTTTGCTCATTATCTCATTTGAGCCAGGTTTTTGCACACTTTATTCTGGGTAATGCCTACAACTTCAATCCTGGAGTCTGGGAGTCCAACATTGCGTCGGCGTCGTCCAAGGGCATTGACGTATTCACTTTGAACGTTGGTCCCGATGTATGGCAGCCCGCACGCCTCGTAGACGCGTACAACGCGGCACAGAAGGCGGCGCCAAACTTCAGAAGTATGTTTCAATCAACCACCTCTTTATCACCTTTTCTGATAATTCTTTCTCAGTGTCAATTTCGTTTGATATGACCGAGCTGCCTTGCGCGAGCGCCGACGACGGTCAGCGCTTGATCAACAACTTCATCAGGCCGATCCAGAGCCATCCGAGCCGGTACATGTACAACTCGAAAATGCTCTTGACTACGTTCGCTGGACAATGGTGTACGTCCCTTTTGTTGCCTTTATCTACGCAACAAAGTATGCTAATAGCACCCTGACTCAGGCACGTTCGGACAAGCTAACCCTTCCGATGGCTGGCGCTGGTTCCTCGGTGCCGCGGGGACCCCTATCTACTTCATTCCGAACTTTCAGATCGATGTGTCTGAACTGGCGTCAACGTGGACCTGGCTTGACGGATACAGTAAGTGCCTGATAATTAGCACTTCATCGGTTGTTAAGCGTCGCATCAGAGCTGTGGAACGCTTGGCCCCTGGGGCAACAGGTTGGCAACCAATGGTAAGAACCGCACGCTCTACAACTTGCATGAACTGTAAACTTACTTGAGTCGGAACTAGGGCGGATGACGCTTGGTACTTGCAGCATACACGAAACGGCCAAGGCTATATGACGATGGTTTCGCCTTGGTTCTATGCTCACCGGCCAGGAGGGGTAGGTATCGCTTGCGCCGTATGCATACTTGCATCTAACTTTATGTTTTCAACATTTTTTAGCCGGGTACCAATCGTTACCTTCGTGGTGACAACTTCATGTATACCAATCGCTGGAACCAATTGATTCAGAACCGTAACTCTCTGCAGTTTGTGGAAATTGGGAGTTGGAACGATTATGGCGAGTCGCATGTGAGTATACTTATCTTCTTTTAGCTCATGATGTTTCTAACTGAGACAATGTCTTGAAGTATATTGGACCCACGACGGGGAGCATACCCGCGAACACCCCCTATGTGAACTCACAGGCTAATCACAATGGTAAGGGCTCGGTCAAATGATATGGTGGCTATGACTCATTCGGCTCCTGCTTTAGCTTGGGCCGATCTTACCGCTTACTATGCGAAATGGTTCAAGAACGGTATCGCCCCGGCTATCACCAAGGATAAGTAGGTCAAAACATCTCTGCTTCTGAGCACAACCTGATCTGTTCTACAGGGTCTATATGTGGGCCCGCCCGCAACCAAAGAACTCTGGCGTTTGCAACTATGATGGTGTTGGCCGTGTGCAAAATGCCGACTGGGCCGACGATAACTTGTATATTTCTGGTGAGTTTGACTTGTTCTTGAATTTCTACACCGGCTGATGTTGAATTTTAGTCTTTTTGAAGGCGCCAGCGCAGGCGACCTGCTACTCTGGCAATAATGTGGCTGGGACGAAAAATCTGAAGGCCGGAGTAAATGAGTTTAGTATTCCTCTTTCCCCTGGATCTGTTGGGTGTTCGGTAAGACCTTCTTCGACTCACGTGGGTATTCACCTCTAACGCGCGCTATTCAGATCAAACGCTATGGAGCTAAGGTGCTCGATTATAAACCCGCCGACTTTACGTATACCACTTCTCCTTCTATCTGTAGCGTGAGTGTGTTTCAAGCCCGGCTAATAGTGACTATCCTTGACCAATCGCAACTTTATAGATGAACGCGTGGACGGGCATGAAAAGTGCATAGATATGCCAGTTGTACTTGCTGTATGCGCTACTTTGGGCACCCTGGATGGGTGTCTTTGTTCATTTGTATCTAGAATACATCTTCCTTGACTTACAATTCTGGGATCAATTCTGTCATTGATCATGTGTGAAATCGTTCAATCCACAAACGTCGACGCTGGAAACGATCGTGTCTGTTCGGGAGACTGACTTGACTCAGCTACTTTTCCCGGTATCATTTCTTTAGAATAACAGCCGTTTCATCTCCCTGTGTTGATTTCCAAATTGTAATGGTACGCAAATGGGTCACATCAGTCAAGTCCTTCCAGATTTTATTCTACCGCAGACTTGTTTCATACTGGATGCTTCTTCTGTCCGGCATCAGTTCGTTTGCATGTCGAAGGTATCTTCAAAATCTCGCCCTCAGGTCGGGGTACATATAGAATACCTGTGTGTGAATAAACAGATATTCTACAGTACTCAGCTTCATGGCTTGAGATGTTAAGCTCGTAAGACGTAACATCATACAAAATAGGTAACTAAATTAATGGTTAGGGATCTAGTGCACGGGTGGAATGTATGTTCGAAAGGTTGTTTCAACTCAATAGTAGTTTTTATACCTCAAAGGATTCTATCCCAAGCCATTCGGGATGCTTGAAATAGAAATAAACCAGACTCCGTCGCAGCTATATGAATGGTGTGCATCAAGCCAGAGACTTCACAAGTCTCCAAAATTGCATATGTAGCCACGCGCTACTAGTCAAGTGTTTACCATGAGCACGTGATATATCGTATTTATTACTCCAGTTGGGTGTTCTCGGTCGCGCACTCACCTAACGGTGCGCATATAGCTTCCGGCTCTGATTGCGTTTTATTTTGCTCACAATAGACCCCTTAAGGTAGGGTCTTTTTAATCCATCGAAAAAAGACGCTAAGACTTGTCAAAAAGGCTCCACACGGCTCCACTACCCTTGTTATCCTATGACGAAAAAGACCCTTGCGTGCCAAAAATGACCCATTTGACCCTAGTTGAAGGTGTCTAATGTCACTACCCTAACAACGACCAGCCACTATGACCGTTTTGCTTGAATGACTAGATCTGGCCAAATGGGCTGGCTGATCCTCGTGTATAAAGCGGCTGTGGGAATTCGGACATGCACCAACTCTCTCTTCCGTACCCACGCTCCCTTTCTTGTCCTCTCTCTCCTCCTTTCCATGATTTTGAAGCTTTCTGTTGTATTCCTTGCTGGCGCGCTTGCAGTCGTTGCCTTTCCTGTGAGCTACGCCAAGCGCGGCGAGGACAAGAATGTGAGTAGCAAAATCCAACCGGTCTTTTTACTTACTCATTTTCTTCACCTAAACTAGGTTTTTGCACACCTTATTATGGGTAACACCTACAACTACGATTCTGCACTCTGGGAGTCGGATATCGGGTTGGCGTCGTCCAAAGGCATTGACGTGTTCACTTTAAACGTTGGTCCCGATGTATGGCAGCCCGCACGTCTCGTAGACGCGTACAACGCGGTACCACAGGCTGCGCCGAACTTTAGAAGTATGCTTCAATTTACTCACCTCCTTTTCTCCTCATTTTTTGATGTTTTTTCCTCAGTGTCAATTTCGTTTGATATGACCGAACTGCCTTGCGCGAGCGCCAATGACGGGCAGCGCTTAATTAACAACTTCATCAGGCCGATCCAGGGACACCCCAGTCGATACATGTATAACTCGAAAATGCTCCTGACTACGTTCGCCGGACAATGGTGTAGGTCCCTTGTATTTGCTTTATCTATGCGACTAGGTATGCTGATGACGCCCTGACTCAGGCACGTTCGGACAAGCTAACCCTTCCGATGGCTGGCGTTGGTTCCTCGGTGCCGCGGGGACCCCTATCTACTTCATTCCGAACTTTCAGATTGATGTGTCTGAGCTGGCGTCAACGTGGACTTGGCTTGACGGATACAGTACGTGTCCAATATTCGCTATTCTATCATCCGTTAAGCCTCGCATTAGAGCTATGGAATGCTTGGCCGCTGGGACAGCAGGTTGGCAATCAATGGTGAGAACTGCGCGCTCGACAACGTGAATGGATAGTTTACTTATGTGAGTCGGAACTAGGGCGGACGACGCTTGGTACATGCAGCATACGCGAAGCGGCCAAGGGTACATGACGATGGTTTCGCCTTGGTTCTATGCTCACCGGCCGGGAGGGGTAGGTATAGCTCGTTCCACATGCGTACTCGCATCTGACTGTGTATTTTATCATTGATAGCCAGGCACCAATCGTTACCTCCGTGGCGATAGCTTCATGTACACCAACCGCTGGAGTCAATTGATTCAGAACCGTAACTCTTTGCAGTTCGTGGAGATTGGAAGTTGGAATGATTACGGCGAGTCACACGTGAGCAAAATCATCTATATTTTACCCCAAATCGGTTCGAACTGAAGGGATGTCTTGAAGTATATTGGACCTACGACGGGCAGCATACCTGCGAACACTCCCTATGTGAACTCGCAGGCTAATCACAACGGCAAGGGTTCTATCAGGCGGAACGGTGGCTACGACTCATACAGCTACTGTTTCAGCTTGGGCCGATCTTACTGCGTACTATGCAAACTGGTTCAAGAACGGTGTCGCGCCGACTATCACCCAAGATAAGTAAGTTGAAACATTTCTCCATTCTGAGCGAAACCTGATCTGCTTTGTAGGGTTTATATGTGGGCTCGTACACAGCCAAAGAATTCTGGGGTTTGCAACTCTGATGGTATCGGTGCTGTACAAAATGCCGATTGGGCCGACGACCTGTTGTTTATTTCCAGTGAGTATGGTCGGTTCTCGGATTTTCACCCTGGCTGATGCCGAATTTTAGTCTTTTTGACGCAGCCGGCGCAAGCGACCTGCTACTCTGGCAATAACGTATCTGGGACAAAAACCTTGGAGGCTGGAGTAAACGAGTTTAGCGTTTCTCTTTCCCCCGGATCCGTTGGGTGTTCTGTAAAATTCTCCTTTACTCGTGTCAGTTTCCATCTCTAACGCATGCATTTAGGTTGAACGCAACGGAGCTACGGTACTCGATTATAAACCCTCCGACTTTACGTATACTACTTCTCCTTCTATCTGTAGCGTGAGTGTATTTCAAGCGCAGCCGATAGTGGCTAGTGTTGACAAATCGCACCTTTGTAGATGAACGCGTGGACGGGCATGAAAAGTGCATAGATATGCCAGTTGTACTTGCTGTATGCGCTGCTTTGGGCACCCTGAATGCGTGTCTTTATTTGCTTGTATCTATAATACATCCGCCTCGAATTACAAATCTTGTATTAATCCTAGTACTGATGCTGTGCGAAACACCAAAACTATAAACGTCAATATCATTAAGCAACGGTAATCCTGTCTCTACTTGCGTGGACTCCGCACTGTTGCATACATCCTAATCCGAGTCTCAGGTTTAAGTGCCAGATTGAGGCTCTAGAAAAGCGGCGTGTGTAGTGGTGAATCGGCGCTCAACAGCCAACTCTTGGGTGTTTGATGATTTGTTAGTCGATCCACGCGCTCTCACACTCGTGTGCTCACTAACGCTCACATTTGGACGATTTATATTCCAGCTGTCTCAGTGGTTTTAAGGGTTTGCCGTATATCACGATAGGGACCAACGAAATGGTCAATTTAAGTGGCAGCTGAGAACCCGTTATACTGGGGCCTTGTTCAAACAACAGTATGGATACATTACTCAGACGTTGTGGTAGGATCGTTCGCAAACTGAACGGTCCTTGCTGATTTGGATGTAACTGTCGCCGGCTTTGGAGGATGTGACTAGTAAAGCGTCAGTAAAAATCGTAATTATATTTGACAGGTCTCACTCACCTGCGATATTGGCTTAAGTATCCCCTTAGCAAGCGGAACAGGGAGACAGGAAAATCTAAGTTCCCGTCGCACATGAAGATCCTGTGTTAACTCAGGATCTTCTTCCTCTTCTGCGCTATCATGGCCCTCAGCGTCGCCCTTTGTCTCAATATTGCTCGCATGATGATCTTCTTCCTCCGCTTCTGCGCCAACTTCCCGTTCGCAATCAGGATTGAGTTCCAAGTAGAATCGTTCCAGCCTTGTCACTACTTCTTGCATGGTGGGGCGACATTCGGGTTGAACGTGGGTCATTTCGTTAATGAATATCCACATCGAATCTGTAATCCAGCGTTCTGCAGAGGGTGTGTTCGGTCGAGCGGGGCGCTTCCCTTGCAAGAGCATATACCAAATAGCGGGTGTAGCTGCAGCGTTTCCGTACGGAGTCTGTCCGCTGAGGAGCTTTTCACGCAATTTTATAACGAGCTAATAAGCATGGCTAGTAAGCTTACCTCTATAGCAGTCCGTCCAAAAGCGAAAACTGAAACCAGAAAATAATTAGGCCAAGAGTTCTGAGTCGCCGGTTTTGCCTACCATCTGTTTCTAGGGTTTTGGTGATAGGTACTGTCGTGGCATCAATCTCGATCTCTGGGTCGTTGCAATGAGCAAACAGCTCTGGAGCCATGTATGGCCCTGTACCGGTGTCCTTCAAACCGTGACTAGTATGGGCGTTCATTGATTTCGAGAGACCAAAGTCGGATAACACGGCTTGTCCATTGGATTTTATGAGAATATTGGCCTAATTAGCTTGAATAAGTAACCGGAAACACAAGATAACCACTGAGGGACGCTACCCCTTTGATGTCGCCGTGAACAGTAGGTTTGGGCGAGAGTGTATGCAGGTAGAGGCAGCCACGGGCCGCTTCTAATAACACCCTTAGTCGATCTCCACACCGGTTCTGTAGCCAACTTGGCGCATCGCCATCGTCGAGAAACGGCGAGATCTGCTCCCATCCCGTTTTCATTGAGTTAGATGCCTAACGCAGACCGTAGAATAGCGATTTACCATGAAAAGCGAGCCTCCGTGCTTGACAATACTGATAAACTGTTTTAGAATAATTTAGGGAATTTAATGCGACGCGCACCCGTAGAATTCGAGGACATGCGGATGCTCAAGTTTTCTCCATACTTCACATTCTCGGATAAAGCGCTGTAGAAGGTCAAAAATCACTACGGCGCGGGCTTCAGAGATCAAGTATTGGTTTGACACTAACCTTCCGGACTACATCTTCATCGCCAACAGTTACAATTCTCAACCGTTTCATGGCGACTTTCTCCAATCCCCGTCGTCCAATGAATATCTGAAGCATGAGATAAGTCAATCCTACTGTATTAAGAAAATTCACAATAGTGCTCACATCACAAAAGCCACCGTGCGCGAAAGGCGCATATAGCGAACTAACCATCTTTACTTCACGACTGATGTCAAACGAGACATCGTCCATAATGCATAAGTCGTTCATCTTTTTCACGAATGCGAATGTGTTCGCCATCGGGGTAGGTGGTTGCTGGATAACATCGGGATTATGTCCGTCTTGCGCTTTGGGTAGTACTTGTTGCCAGTGCTCAAGATTATGCGCATAAGAGGACATATCGGGTCTAGATTCCGGTTGTTGATGCCATCCTAGTTGCAACAGCGTCCATAGGTTGTCGTTGTCCAGCCAGATAGATGGTGATGGGCGTGTAGGGCGATTCCCCCGAGTTACCTGGCTGACAATACTTGGAATGTCCAACTTGTCCCAAGGTGCGACTCCAGAGAGGATCTACAAACCTGGTGATCTAGTCTGCCACCCCGTTGATGACACAAGACTACTTACTTCGTAAAGGAGTAGCGTAAAAGCATATACGTCACTCTTCCTGGGGTTGGGGTCGGTTCCACCTTCTTGCTCTGGAGGGAGCGTAATGACCTCGGGAGGAATATATCTTGCGTCAGGCAGTTGGGATCGCCAGGTGCCTCGGCCAGGGCGACCGTTGGAATTCGACAAATTGAGTTCCCGAAGCCGTACATTGCCGAATTCATCCACCGTGACGTTCCACTAGTGAAACACCCTGGTTATAGATCTCACCGTAGACAAGTCTTAAGTCACTCACCGGAGTGAAGTCACCCAATACGACACCGACATTGTGCATATGAGCTAGCCCTTGGCTAATATCTGTGCACTATATGGAGTTATAGTTATTGGTTTAGACTACGAATCAACCGTGTACTTACTAGCCGAAAACGATTAGAGGAGGGGTGGCGCTTGATGAACTCTAGAACATGCGTGTTTTGAACACTTCCCGATGGCAGCCGAGGCTCAGGCGGGATCTGGTATGTAGCTTGAGCAAACTGGGCCACACTAAGATCTGCCTTTATGTCTGGTAGGACCTATGAGCCGAACATGAGTGCATAAGTACGATAACCAAAAGTAACTATCAAATCAGACCCACTACTTCGAGGCTAGGCTTTGCTTGTCCCTGAGTTGTAGGCGATTGGATCACCGCTGTACTCTTTAACAGATTGGGTCGAGCTTGCGCAGTGACAGCCTCGTCAGTGGATATCATGGCCGCCTGAGCAAGCTTTCTAAGTTGTTCCATTTGAGCCTCAAACGCGGGATCGCCTCCCACGTGCTCTTCCAATTTCGAGATAGTATTCCAGATGGCATCAAGGCTACCTTGCTTCAACTGTGGCGAACGATGTGGAATATCGCTTGGGTTGCTTGAAAGTTGTACGGTATGTTGAGGCGACGACACCGTAATACTGGGGGACTGATTGGCTCCGGCTAGGTCATCGTTATCCGGAGGAGTAATCGAGTTCAAGTCTTCTAACAAGCCAAACTAGGTTAAACAAGTCAGTAAAGTCAAGCCCATGTCGGGGCGCTGGTTTGGCTCAGTCACT
Source organism: Ceratobasidium sp. 395 (assembly GCA_019616345.1). Lineage (NCBI taxonomy): Eukaryota > Fungi > Basidiomycota > Agaricomycetes > Cantharellales > Ceratobasidiaceae > Ceratobasidium > Ceratobasidium sp. 395. The sequence goes on from WSTH01001242.1 coordinate 10,493, forward strand.
TACCTCTCGCGCCATTGTCTGCAGAGCAGCCCTTGAACTATTGTTTCCGAGAGCAGAGACTAGAACATCATCCTGGTCGTCCACCAGTGCTTGTAACTGGCTCTTGTTGGTATTTGAGTCCCGCATCCGAGACATTTCTAGATCTGTGAGCCACTTCTGGCGTTGGACGCCGGCAAAAATCTATACATGTACAGGAGTATGTGGTGGTCAGTTTCGGCCAACAGTAAACAAAGATTACGTACCGAAGGAAAGGCCTGAGTATAATCCAGTAGCTTATCGACAAAAATCCGTACATCGTTGTCGATGATTGGAACAAGTAATAAACTGAGCCCTTGCGCTTCAGTGCCTAACTTTCGAGACCACTGTGCCGGCTTAGAACGAAATTCTTCAACGAGCCTAGCCACATCAAGAGCAGTCACGCTTCTTTCCTGACATAGAGGATAGTCGTGTATAACACTTACTCATTACATCGACCCATGGCGGCCTTAACATCGGAGTCTTCCTCCGCTTCGCGCAGCTTGTTGACAACTTCATGACATAGAACAATTAATTTCGAGCCTTGGGCCTAGCCTCGGATTAAATAAGTGTTTGGCGGTTCCTCGCTTGGAACCTCACCTTTTGCACAGCAAACTTCCGGGAGAGACGTTGAATTTCTCCTATAACCGATGTGATACTGTCAATGTAGTCATCAAAGTCTTCGGTTATCTCGCTCATGAAGGTAAAGTTGCGTTAGTGCTGTAGCGGACGAGAGTGAGCGATGGGCGCCCATCACGAGATGCGCTTAGGCAATGAGGCGGTGCAAACCGCTCAAATCGGGTGACCGTCGTTCCCCGAATTCCGTTATTTCAGAAGCAAGACAAATACAAATTCTTTTGATGGACATCACACGTTTCCGAAATGATAGTTGTTCAAAAGTTCCAGAGCAGCACAAGGCTTCGCCGCATTTCATTTGTTTTTTACGCCTCCCAGAGTCCCAGGCTAGCGCGAGTCAACGAAGGAGTGCCCGTTCATATTCTTTCATTATTCATGTGTCCAAGAAGTCAAGAAGGATGCGTGAGCTAAGTTAGAATCTCGAGAGAAAGAACGTTCTGGGGGGTAGAGACACACAACTCTGGAGGTTGTCCAAGCGAGGCAGCGATTCAGTCTTTCTTTAGGTCTTTCAAGGACGTTCCGTGAAGCGTGACGCAAGCTGATCAGGGGCTAGGACAGAACATAGCGGGATGCTTATATATAGGTAGGATTTTATATGTGTATCTCGGGAGTATCTTGAATCTTCAGTGTCGAATAGTTCGGGGAAAGACAAATGCGCATTAGCTCAATACCATTCAAGCAGCTTAGCTTTAGCCATCGCAGGAGCTCAAAATTCTCCTAGGTTATCAGCTTTAGATCAAGGTTGACAGTGAGACCGTAGTATTCCGAGATCAGATGATGTACTGAGCGGTATAGCCTGGAGAAAAATCCCCAGATGACCAAAGCCGGCGCGAGTATTTAGTGATCCATATCAACAGATTCGTCAGCTCTTGTGATTTTGAGCTAGGTGAAGCTATGGGTCGCTGTGGAAGTTGAGTGAAAGCTGAGGAGTGCGTCAAGCCGTTGGAGCACCTGGGTGTACTGCCACCCGATTACGGAATCGGATAGACATTTTGTTATTGGTCGCATATATGTCAGCATTTGGTTCGAGTTATTGATACAATTTCTAAACTCTAGTTTGCACTTCAACCCCCCACTCCCACACGCCGAGAAATACTGCACCGCCCGCGGAGATCCACAAAGTACGAGGCACAACACCCGAAAATAATGCCCCAATCCCCTCGGTTCGATATATCTGAGCAAATCGTGTTGGGAGTGATATCTTTCTTTCTGGCGCGTCCTGTAAAAGAAATCAAATAAGTTGGGAGTATATACGCGGGCTGGTTACAATGTACCTTCATGTCCAACATGATTCTCGTCTTGAGGACGTCTAGTGGAGTTGTAACCGCCGCAGCAATCCCCCCAGCAACACTCCCGCAAACAGCCGCTTCATGGGGACCAATTGATCTTCCCAAGGCTGTTGCCAACCGAATCTTGAGAAATTCGTACATCGGGAATTGAAGTGATGTGAATGGGATCTGTTGGCCAAGTTCGAAGCTCCGTTATTGCTTAAGATGGCTAAGGCTCACCTCTCGCATGATTGTGGATCCAAAGCCACGATACAGTCCTCGAACACCTTCGGCTCGTGCTACTCTCATAAATGCGCCAAACGATGATACGCCTGCGCCGTAAGCGGAAGTTTGAGTCCGCGATTTCACGACCTCTGTTGGCACACGAACGAGACATGCGGCCACTTCCCCCAGAGATGAGGATATGACATGATTGAGCGGGTGTGTGTGGGCGATGGGAAGCGATTGCTTGAGCGTCGAGTATGTCGTAAAAAATATGGCCGCTTGGATCCGAGTGAATACATACAGATCCTCCGCGTGGTGATGATGTACATACCACCAGGCGCACTTCCAACCACCACGCTTCCAATACCCCTATATATGCCCTTGAGCCCCCCAGCTTTCAAGAATCCTTGAGACGACTGGAGACGAGTCTTAATAGTGTCTATCGGAAAGAAGAGCAAATCTACAGATGTACCCGCCATCCCGCCAGCCTGCGAAAGATTCGATTTCAAGAACCTACAAGTTCAAACGTACTTACAAGGAGAGCCTGCGTGAACGAAGGATGAGCATGCTGTGGCTCCATTTAAGGAGACTGCCTTGAGCCAGTGGTGGAAGCAGGAAGGCCGAGTGCTGTAGCACGTGATGAGGTTGAGCACGCATTGTTTGCCACCGACTGCCAAACCGCGGTAAACAAGTTCCGTCAATGAGTACAAAACCGTTTCATCGAGCTTTGTAAGTGTTCTCATTGATTGATCTCATGTTTATAAAACAATATTAGTTTTTCTGGTGTAGACGCATATATTCAGCATGTAAACACTCTTGCACGTGGGATACATCACGATCCTCAGGGAGGGGATTCGCTTGACTGTGATAAAAATAGAATAAGTGTGCTGGACGGAATATTCGCAAAATTGACTACTTTACAGATAGCGGCATCTAAGCGCGAAGGAAGTCAATCGAATATCCTACGGCAGGCCAGTTTCTGAGTCGAGTCAAAATCTGAAATCAAGCATTGAAGACTGGGATACGCTTCCAAAAGAAGGATACGTATTTCATGTATATCCTGACGTGAGCCTGCAATATTACGCACTCGACATCGTTGAAGCTGGAGTTTTCGGGTGCCAGAATTGATCACAAGCTGCTTCAAAGGCTCGAAATCAATCGTACAGCCCAGCAGTATGATGTCAAACGGGCGAGATA
>WSTH01001243.1:0-13831 GCA_019616345.1 Ceratobasidium sp. 395
AAAGACAAAGAAATAACACCCCAACAAGAAAAATGATACACGAAATACGACCAGCTGGTATACGATACAATTCGAAGCCAAAATAAAATAAGAAAAAAACTGTAAGCATGTGCATATATATACGGTATGATTTACGCATTGGTATATAAATACTGTTATAGAGTACGACGGCTACGGCTGCGCGTCGTTCGGCCCTGGTCGGCGGGCGGAGTCGGTTTGACCCGCGAGCGACGTTTCGACCGTGTTTGAGGTTGAGTTTGGACAGCTGGAGCGGGAACGGCGGAGGTGGAAGGTATTGGCGGGTCAGGTACGTTGGTCGTCGGTGCTAAGCTAGAATCAGCCGGGGCAGGAGCCTCATCGGGTGCGTTTGACTGGTCCAGCAGCTTCTGGTCAACCATATTCTTCAGCGCCATGAGCAAATCGGTCAAGGGTTCGTCTGGCGGTGGCCCGATTGTATCGCCCGGGTTCTCAAGTCGCATGTCGTTTTGGCCACCAAACAAGTCCCGCAAGTCTGGATTCGCACTCTCTAGACCTGCGTCCGCGCCGAATTGTGGAGAAGGCGTCTCGAGATCGGTGCTCTTGGCGCTTTCTGCGACCGCGCTCAGATCTGGTACGGGCTCCGGCTCGATCTCGGGTTCTGGGTCGGGCGCGGGCGCGAGCTGGGTGGTTGACTGGTACGGGTCGGTCGAGGGTGGGCGGGAGAGAGCGGGAGGTACATGGGAGAGCGAACGCGACTGCGATGTGCCGAGATAGCCTTGTCCAACGGATCCAGCATCGTATATCCGCGTATCACCAAACCCGTCCAAATGTGGATTCGGATCCGACCCCAGCATAACATCCGGCGCGATCCTAAGCCGCAGCTGTTGACGCTGCACCCGCTGAGCCTCGTACACAAGGCTCGACTCCTCAGCAGCTTGCGACCCATAGTAGTGCCGCGCAGCCTCGAGGTTCGCGTCAAGCCCAGCCAAAGTCGCCTCATCGTCAACATGCGTAGCCGGTCCAAGACCAAGGATCGCTTCGTTCACAGCCGCGTCAGATTCAGGTTCAACGCTCGTCAGCTGGTCGACCAACAAGAGTTCCTCCATATCCATCACCAGCGCGCCCGACTCGTACTCGTCTGGCGCCGGGGGGCCGTTCATATCTGCGTCCAGCTGAAACTGCGTCGGGTCCGGACCGAAGAGCGCGGCGTCGGCGTCGACCGAATAGTCCGCGTCAAACGACCGCAACGCGTCTTGGACGATGAGCGGGCCGCCGTCGTCATGGGTCTCCATCGGCGTATCGGCTCTCGACAGTTGCTCCGGGATCGAGGGTGAAGCCGCTCTCGAAACGGTCCCAGAGTCCCTCGCCGACTCGGTTTCGGCGCCGTCCACCGGTCCGCGTGGGATGTACACGTCGTTGGTCGAAGCGCCCGCGCGATCGCGGTGTCGAAGCGGGGGAGGGGTACGTCGACCGTGCCACTTGGTCGGTCCGCGCTGGCGCATCAACTCGGCGTAACCGGCTCGTTTCGCACCTGAATCGGGGTTGGGCGCGGACGTCGGGGCCGTGGCGTCCGTATGTTCGCGTGCGGGCGAGTTCGGACGCTCGTGTTCCAGCTCTGGGACGTCTTCTTCTTCCTCGTCCGCATCTTGTTCCTGCTCCTCGTCCGCGTCCTGCCCCCCCTGTCCTTCCTCTTCCGCGTCCTCTTCCTCTTCATCATCCCCGTCTTGCCCCGCCCGAGTACCACCCCCGCTCGATCTCCGCTTGCCTCGAATCCCCTTGAACCTGCCCAACGGCTCCAACCCTCTCCTCTTCCGACACTTGTCGCAGACACACGTATCGTCGCACACGGGACACGTAAAATCTTCCCGACGCGGGTCGAACACAATCCCATGTCTATACACATCAAATAAACAAATAAAAAAACAATAGAACGAGAGAAGGATATAAACGCACTTGAGTATACATCGCTGACACCAAATATTCCCGCACACATTCATCCCCTCCTCGTCCACGACCTGCTTTCTCTTCCTTCGCGCAACCGCAACCTGGTTGAAACAAACCATCTTGAGTTTCCCCTTTTTCTGACTCCGACAGCAATGACAGTATTTATCTAGCGTGTCTTTAACCTCGCGCGAGAGCGAGAGCCGGCGGTACGACGTGGGAAGATCCACGAGCCAGTCCATCTCGATCTTCGTGCGCGGAGTCGGCAAGTCGGAGCGGGCGGGGGAAGCTGCAACTGACTCGGCCCCGGTCTCGGACTGTTTCGTTTTCGTTTTCTTCTTTCCTGGTTTGGGGCCGCGTTTACGGGACGAAGGTGTCTTGGGTTGCATGTACGCGATTTCGGGTTCCGAGTCGGCAGAAGAGAACCGGGACTCGGTGTCGTCGTCTACGATAAACTGTTCTCCGCCTTCGTCCTCGTTCGCATTCCCGATCAAGTCCATCTCGTCCGGTCCATCGCTGTCGTCTCCATCCGCAATCATCTCAACGTCCACATCGTCGTCCCGTACAGGCGACGAGCTCTCCCATCGTCCTTCCTCCCGCGCCGCATATCCTCCTTTCCCCTTTCCTTTACCAAGCCCTCCTCCAACAACAACCTCAGACTTTCTCCCTCGTCGCTTTTTCGGCGCTGGAGTGGGTACTTCCACGACGAAGCTTGTTCTCGCTTTGGTTTTGCCTTTTTCTTTCGCTGTTGTAGTGGCTGGGCGAGGTTGGCGTTGTTTCTCGGGACGTACGAGTGTGCTGAGAGTTGCGCGGCTCGCTCTAGGGAGGAGGACACAGTCTAGTCGGAGGCGGCGAGTACGAGTGGGAGCAGGAGGTACGGGTGGTGGGGGTGAGATCGACGTAATGGCGGGTGCATGCACAGGCTCGGGTGCGGCAGATGAGGGCTCGGGTTCGGGTTCTGGTTCGGGCGTAGGTGCGGGTGATAGAGCGGACGAAGACGCCGGTACTAGCGAAGGCGAGGGCGAGGGCGAAGGTGCGGGTGCAGGCATGGGTGCGGGTAAAGGCGCAGATACGTCTTCAGGTACAGGCGCGGGGGTAGGTGTAACAACCATAGGCGACGAAGGCGGCAGACTAACAGCAACTCCCGTTTCTCGATCCACAGGTGCATCCAGTCGAGGCCGAACAGGACTAACGGGTCCACCCGCATTAAGCGGTCGAAAAAACCTCTCCTCCGACGTCCGACGCGGCCCTACAGACCGATCGCTAAACTCTGGCGCGAGCCCGCGCGCACGGATTTCCGAGGGGACATGCCGTAGAGGTCTGCGCGAGGATCGAAAGGGAGAATAGGAGTCTGAGGGGCTGCTTGCTATTCGGCGCCGGATGGACGTTTTGGAGAAGGATATGAATTCGATTTCATCTTCGGAGGATGAGGAGGGGGCGCGTTCGGTGGTGGTGGTTTGGGTGCGGTTGACTGATGAGGGTGGGTCGACGACTATTATCTCGGATGAGGCTACTGAATGCGAGCGGTGTTCGGGGTGTGATAGGTTTGTGCCGAGTGCTGGGGACTCTAGAGCTCGCTTTGAAGTTGTGTCTGGCTCGGAATCCGACGAGTCGAGGATGTTGATTATTTCGGTTTCGTCGGGTCGGGGCCGGGTAGGCGAAGATTGGGCCGTAGGCCGTGCGCTCTCGGGAGGTCTGAACGCACGCGTTGGCTTGAATGGACTAGTAACTGGAGCTGTAATTCGAGGTGGTTGAAAAGCAGGGGCTGTGGCTACGGTCCGATCTTCATCGGTGTCGACAACATAGTGCGACGAGCCGCTTGGGTCCGTGTCCGCGTCGGTAGTTCCCTCGATATTCGTCGGTGCAGGCAGCGAGGTTCGAGGCCGATGGATGGTGCTGAGTAGTTGTGGAAACGCTGCTGGTTTTCGTATTGAGGACGGCTGGATACGGGCAGCGTACCGTTTAGAAGGCGAAGTTTGAGTCGAAGTAAAGCGCAAAGCAGCACGCGGAGTCGGAATGTTCTCGGGCTCGTAACCGATGTTGTCCTGCAAATTGGATGAACCGAGCGATAATCGAGGGTAGGATTTGATGCCCAAATAAGATAATTGAATTGAGAATGACGCGCCGAGATAGAAAGGAAAAAGAATTAGCTGGATAGACGTTAGAGATAGATAGGATATGACGTACCAGTGCGCTGCGGCGTCTCTTTTGCGCCGTAGTGCTTGCTTCGCCTGGTTTCCGGCTCGGCCTGGACGGTGACGAACGAGGCGGGGAGGAAGGCATAATCACTTGCGAGGGCTCGTCGTCGGCTGCGTTTGGATAGTAGAGCACCGGCCGGATGGTAGGCATCGCGCTTTGGACCGGTCGCTCTTTGCGTTTCATGGTGCCGCGTGGAGGATGATCACAGCGAGGCGGTCAAGCCTAGGGCTAATGAAATCAATCAAATGTCAATTCCATAAATATAACCATTTTCGGTATTTTTGAGAGTGAGTGGGTGGACTCACCGGCGACGTCTTGGTGCGAACAACAACAGGATGAGATGGTTGACCGACACAAAGAGGCGGACTGTGTTTGGTCCGGTCACGTGGTATCACTTTATCCCAATTAGAGCGTGTCTCCTCTTTCAACGACGAAACCTACCACAACCAAGAGTACCCCAACCGCGTAAGTACCTACGCACCACCACTTCAACCACCCTATTTTGCAGCCGCTGAAACAGAGTTTACGAAAGCCCCATAGCCGAGACCTCGCTTCACGTGACTAGGCTCCAGGGTCATATTACATCCAACCGCGCAACCCCAAACAAATCTCCAGTCTCAATTTTTTCCTTCTCGACCGGGTTGGCGTAAGTCGTGTGGCTCTCGCTCTCATCCCGTACCTAAAAAATCGGCGGTAAAGCTAGATTTCACGTCTGCAAAGCCTTTTATCTATAGTTCTAGTTGGATAGTTAGTTTGTTCTTTTTACGATGTCTAGCGAGGAGCAGAATAATGCTGCGGTACCCATCGGCGCGCCGGGTGGAACCGCCTCGTCGCTCACTGCTCCAACTCCGGTCAACACTCCTTTGAACGCCGCTCCGATCTCTCTTGGTAATAACACAATCCCACCTCTCCTTGTTCCAACACTAACCTGCACAACCCACCAGGTCTATCGCGTCCAACAATCCCAGACATCAAAGAAGACGAGACCGGAGAAGACGCGCATGGGCAAGGATTATTCGGTACGTCTTTATTGTGTTCAAGCTGGGGACCATGCTTATTTTGAATCTGATGCGGTTCATAGAGAAACTGGCCCAAATCGGGCCGCGTTCGCTCCCGTCTGGGATAGTCGAGGTCCTACCCGCGCCCGTCGCGATTCGAGTCGAAGGACTCAAGGGTTTGCAAGCAGAGTATACCAAGCTCGAACGCGAACTCAAACGCGAGATGCTTGAGCTTGAGAAAAAGGTTCGTATTCGAGTACATTCCCTCTACGAGATACAACTTAACCTCGATTATATTATCATTACTAGTATAACGACCTTACTGTTCCTCTATACGAACGTCGACGCGACATTATTATCGGTTCGAAAGAACCCACTAAAGAGGAAATCGCCGCCGGAGAAGCTGTCAGCGAGAAAGACGACCCCGAAGGTGCAGCCGAGGCCAAAGCAGAGCGGGACGAAGCTGAGAAGAACCTCACCGAGGAGGACAAGGCTATCAAAGGTACACCATGCCACCTTATCCCCTATCTTGCTACACGTTATACTTATCTGTCGATGGTAGGCGTTCCCAACTTCTGGCTCACAGTCCTCCGAAACCACGAAGGCCTCGCCCAAACAATCACAGAAAAAGACGAAGCCGCACTCGAGTCCCTCAAAGACATCCGCCTCGAATACCTCCCCAACTCTACACCCGGATTCAAACTCCTCTTTGACTTTGCGGAAAACCCGTTTTTCGAGAACACTATACTCGAAAAGACGTACCACTACCAAGACGAGCTCGGGTATAGCGGGGATTATATCTACGACAAGGCGGTCGGGACGGAGATCAAGTGGAAAGAAGATAAAGACTTGACCAAGGCGATTGAAATCAAGAAGCAGAGGAATAAGAGTACGTCTTATCTCTATCCTTCACCCCCTTGCCCAACGTATATCTAATCTCCGCGCACAAACGACAGATACGAACCGCACACGTCTCATCCGGCGCTCACACGCCGTCCCCTCCTTTTTCCACTTTTTCGCCCCACCCATTCAGCCCACGCCCGAACAAATCGAGGCAGGCGAAGTAGACGAAGACGTACTCGAAGAGCTCGACGAGAAGCTCGAGATGGACTACCAGATCGGGGAGGACCTGAAAGAACGAGTACGTCACACTCGCATATAATCTGAGTTTCAATTACCTAATTCGCCCGTTGCGGTTCAGATTATCCCTCGGGCGGTTGATTATTTTACGGGCAAAGCTCTCGAGTTCGAGGATACGGTCGATATGGACGATGATGATGATTACGAGGATATTGATGATGACTTCGAGGACGATGATGTACGTTGAGTTTTTCTTCTATCTTTTTTCTCTTTTTGTTTGGATTATAATAACTCAACTCTTTAGCCGTAGGACTCTGACGACGACGCTGGTTCGCCTTCCCGGCGTGCGCGCGGCGCTCGGGGTGCAGCTGGCGGAGCGAATGCGGTCGACGCTGAAGAGTGCAAGCAGCAGTAATCGGTTTAATCAAGGCTCTATTGTGAATCTTATAAACTTTTTTTCCTTTCTTCCTCATCTGTTCATCATGGTGGATCGGTTTATTTCACTTTCCCTATATACGTACGCTTAACGGTATTGCGACCTCTTGATTGATTTTCAGGTGGTGGGCATATAGAGCATTAATATAAATATTGGTTTCGCTTGATGTCGCCGGGTGTGTCAAGTCTGTACAAGCGACTACACGCCAGTCTTGTCTCAAATCTCTTGGCAAACGTGTACCAATCCAATCATATCCAGGACCCAATTTAAATCATAAATTTAAGCACTCAAACTCACCATTGCGTAATCACCCCACCCCTCCGTATCACGTGCCCTCGCACGCGTGTCCAGCCAGGTCATCGACGTATAGATTCAAGGTGAGAGAGAAAAACAAAAACTCTACCACGCTAGCTCTGGGAGCCCTGTCTTTACCTTACTCACCTTATACTTTTGATTTTCACTTTTATATTTCGCAGGCAAGACGACTCTTGAGCGCCACCCACCGTTCGTCATCCCAATTCGTTGCACATTATGAGTGACGCTGCAAAGGCACGCGCCGAGGCTCGCAAAAAGGCCATCTTGTCCGGCCGTACGAATCGACTAGCTAAACTGACGTCGACCGCTAGAGGAGAAGAAGCTGCTGCTGCCTTTATCCGAGACGGTGAGTTATAATAAATTTCCTAGCATTACTGAAGCTAAACCGTAAACGAATCAATCTAGCAGAGGCCCAAGAAAAAGCTCAAGCGATAGCTCAAGCACAAGCCGATGCCCAAGTCATCGCTGACGACCCACCGCTACCTTCTCTACGAGACACGGCTCTGCGCGATTTCGTTGGGGAGAGCACACCGTTTGGGTCTCTCACACCGTCTCCGGGTCCTTCGCGCGCTGTCACTCCTTCGTACGGTACAGACGTCAGCAGTCGTACTCGCGCAGACTCTGGACTCGATTCGCCCCCGCCGGTATGGACGTCCGAGCAGGAAGAGTTATTACGGAGGATAATGGGCGGTCCGTCCGGTACGAGTCCGCCAGACCTGAATGCGGCCGACCCGCTCGCTGCGATGATGTCCATGTTCTCTGGCCCAGGCGGTCCGTTGGGAGAAATACTCGGTGCAGAAGGCGGAGGTGGAATCCCGCCCGCTTTAAAAAATCTCGGGATGTCCGATGCAGCCGTTGGTCCAATACCTAGCATGCCGTTTATGGCCCCAACTCCACCCGGACCGCCCAAGCCTAAACCGTTCCTCGTTCGGTGTCTTCCTTTACTGCATATTATCGCTACGGTGGCGCTTTGCGTTTGGTTTGTTGTGTTTGCAGAGCCTGCTGCATATGCGGTGGCTCGCGCTGAGGATTTGGTCGCGTCCAAGAGTCTTTGGGCGCGGTGGGCGATGTTGGCTAAGCGAGAGTCGGAGGCGTTTGGTGTGCATCAGATGGTAAGTCGAGTCTCGCTTCAGTTGGGATCTCATTTTAAATAATCGTGTGTTTTAGCCTTTTATTCTTGCGTTTATCACGTTACAGCTAGTGCTGCACTCGATATCTGTTTTTTACGACCCGATTGTGTTTGAGCCGACTGGGCTTTTAGGAATGGCTATACCTCATCTTCCTAAACCGCTGCCGTCGGTCATCATGCATAGTATGAAATATCTCAAGGCGAGTCTCCTGATCATATCGTCCCAGAAGACTACTAACGCGCTTATGATTCTAGCTTGGAGGGGCTCTGTTAGACGATCTGTCCATTGTAATATTTATATTTGGGGTAACGATATGGCTTGCGTCTCTCAGTGGCCATTAACAGTGTTGTATTCATATATTAGACAATTGACTTCTTACCACTTCCACGCGCGTGTTTATTGCCCCCTTGTGGTCGAGTATAGATTAAGCATTGAAGTCTAATCGATTGCCCACGATCCGGCGGCCGTATTCAATTTAACAACCATATTCAATTCAATATTGCACATATGCTTATTCAAGTACTCGGGCATCGATCACATTATTAGACACCCCGCGCCCACTGCATCCCATCGACTTTGACCCCACTCTTCAAGTTCAGACATTCTTAAGATATACCCTTCGACCTCTCGCTCCCTCAAGTCCCGCTCCCCCCTCAGCTCGGTTTCTCGTATCGTCATCTCGTTCTCTAGGCGCTCTTGTTGTTCGTTCGTCAAGGCTCTCTCCGCCTCCCATTCCACGCGCTCAGCGTCGAACGCACTCTGGAGCCTCTTAGTCTCGGACTGCGCCTCTTGGTACCTCGATTCAGCCTGTTCTCTCTCCGCTTGGATGATACCTTCGAGTTCTTCGACTTTGGCTGCTGCTACCGCCCACGCTTCAGCAGCCTTCGCAATCGCTGCGACCTGGGCCGACGTTTCGTTTAGAGTCTTCTGCAAATCTTCTACTTTTTTCCTCGCCTGTTTCTCGACAGAAGTAACTTGGGATTTTGCCGTGCCCAGTTCGGCCTTCAGCTCGTCTCGAACTTTGAGACAGTCCTCAGAAACCTTCATCGCAGCCCGACGCTCTTCCTCTAGCTTAGTTTCCCTGGATTGAAGACGTCCGACTTCTTTCTTCGACTTGGTTAGCTCGTCTTCGGTTTCTTTCAATTTCTTTTGAATGCCGGTGATTTCAGTCTTGGCGGTGTCCAATGTTTGTTGGTGTTTCTCCTTGGCCTTTTCGAGTGCTTCGACCTTTTTATTTTGCCCGGCGAGCTTCTTTTCTAGGTCTGCGATAGTCTTCTCGAAATCAATACTGCTTTGTCTCTTCTCTGCAAGCTCGTCAGAGAGTCTAGACACCCGAGCGATCGCCTTGTCGTGCTCAGTCGTGAGCTTTGAGACCTCAGATTTGAGCGACAAAATTTGAGTCTGTTGTTCAATAACGATTTCGTCAACAACGGGGTCGGTCTGAATAGGACCTGCGTCGACGAGAATAGTTTGTGTTTGAACTCCTACGTGTTCAACGCTGGCTTCCATACGCATAGATTCGAGTTCATCGCGGAGCGCTTGAATCATTTGATTTAGATAGTCGTTTTGAGCTCTAAATTCTTCGTTTTCCGCCTCTAAAGCTCTATTCGATTCGCCGAGCGCAACAAGCTGGTTCGAGTTTGCTTCCAGCTCAGCCACCTGTCGTCTCGCGTCAACCAGCTGCTGAGTAAGAGTAATTTCCGTCGTTTTGCGTGAGCGGCGCGGCGAGGTGCTGGGGGAATAGGTGGGATCTTGAGCAGCAAGGGTTCTCGTGCGTATATGTTCTCGTGCGCGAGATACGGTTTTCTCGGTATCGGCGAGGAGTATATCAAAATGTTTTCCTAGAGTTGTGTCTGCGAGGGAGGTGCCAGGTTGAGATATTTCTCGGTGATATAAAGTTTCGATGGGGGGCTGGTTGATGAACTGGGATAGGATTTCGTGGGGCGGGTCGACAGGAGGGTAAGCGTGTAATAGGGGACTATCCTCCGACGACGGACTGGTGGGCGAGTATGGTATAACAATGGTGGAGCTTTCTAAGATGTCGCCCCCGATTATTGACTTGAAGAGCTCAAATGCTTTTTCCTCTTCGTCTTCGTCTTCTAGGCCGCGCATATAGACAGCACCACGGAGGCGCCCAGCACTAATACACGTACTTAGCTGAACTCAAGTCCGTCCGGCGCAATCATTTGTAGGCTCACCATGCCTTCAGATAAGCCCCTACACATAATAGCGTCTCCGCATCTCGCATATAACTCCCTTCGTATAGAGATGGGAAGTTCCATAGCTCGACGGTAGTGTCTTCAGATGTCTTCGCGTTACCCCGTTGGACGAGGGGTGCTGCTGTGTTCTGTTCGGATGATCCGGGCTGGCCGCATGCAGTCTGAAAGAACTTCATTGTGAAGACGATTATCACCGTTTAAATCTTGCGCAGGACAAAACACCAAATAAAACACGCTTACGCTCGACTTGTAGCCCGTGGTAGACCCAAAGAGACTAGATATAATTATCAGTTCAACTCGTCTTTTCGCTTACTCATAAAGCTGCATTACACACCCGATTATAACCAAGTCTTTCGGCACATTGGTTACACTCGCTGGAGACTCTACCATATTGTCATACTGCGGGAAATTAAAAGTAGCTCCAGGGATCGCTAATCTTAGTGACATGCTATACGATTTTCAAAAAGCGAAACTGAAAATGATGAATGGCTCGCACACACCCACTAGCGTACTTATATCAATTCGTTGGCTGCTCGACACGTTCCCTCTCCAAGGGCCGTGGTCAATCAAGTTCAGAGCATGCCCCGAAGTAAGTATGGCGTATGCAGACTATCAAGTGTAGTGCTATGAGTGCTATTATAGTGCATAACGAATGCGTAACGAATGGCGCAAAGAAGACCGTTTTGAGCCCACCGCGTGGCTGAACGTGTGGCTAGGAGACTGTCACGTGATGAGTGGACCTTAACGCCGTCATCGCTTCCACAAAACCACGACCCCTCGACCGCTGCCACGCCCCCAGACTAGGTAAGCCGGCCTTCACCCATTGGCGTCCCGTATTCAAAGATTGTTATCGAATCTCTAGATATGTCTCGGCAAGATCGACAGACGACCGAAAGGCACACGCGTACTCTTCGCGAGATGGTGAAGAGACCGGAGAATAAGGTTTGCGCCGACTGCAAAAAGAATGGTAATGCTTTGGAATGTTAGAGTCTTTGGGGATACTAAATAATAGCTTTTCGCTCCCAGATCCGCGATGGGCATCCTGGAATATGTGGGTCTTACGTGTCTATTCGAGAAAACATAGACTCACGGACTGTCTACCGTAGCGGCGTATTTATTTGCATTCGATGCTCTGGGATACATCGTAGCATGGGAACCCATATAAGCAAGGTCAAGTCAGTCGACCTTGACGTCTGGACACCTGAACAGATGGCGGTACGTATTTGTAGCGTACCTCCCGTTGCTTTTAGCTAAACCCTCGCCCCATAGTCCATCCAAAAATGGGGCAATGAACGTGCGAATTTATATTGGGAGGCCCATTTGAAAGCAGGTCACCAACCGCCAGATCAGTAAGTGACGCGAAGCATGAGTAGAGTAGCTTCTAATATATCATCCATTTATAGCAAGATGGAGTCCTTTATTAGATCAAAATACGAATCAAGGCGGTGGGCCATGGAAGGCCCCCCGCCCGCTGATCCTAGTGTCTTAGGTGGGGGCTCTACAGCGGTAAGCTTTTTTCTTAGCTCTGTTTATATTTCTTGTTCAACGGTACTCTATCCAGGCACCAGCACCAGCACCTGCTCCTCAACCAGAGCTTGTTTCTTCTCCTACTCTTCCCGCCCCACAGGCTACTTCTCGTCCCACTCAGCACAGTCTCCTTTCCACCTCGCTTGCCTCTCGAACCGCCCAACCTGCCGCGTCGCAGGCAGCTCAGCCCCAGGCCCAGGTTGCTGCTCCAACTGCCCCCGCTACAGCTACACCTCAAAACGACCTCTTCAGCCTCGACTTTCACGCACCGACGCCTCCTGCACAACCTCAACCACCCAAGAACGCCAAGTCTGACATCTTATCGCTCTACTCTTCAGGTGGTAATACTGGGACCAGTGGTTTTGGAGCATTTGGGCAGCAACCGGTTCAGGCGCCTGGGGTTCAGCAAGCGACAAGTATGGCTGGGACAACTGGGACGGGGATGTGGGGTGTACAGTCTGGTTGGGCGCCGCCTGCACAAGCTCAGCCTGCGGCGAACGATATATGGGGCAGTTTTGGGAGCGCGCCTCAACAACCGGTAAGTATTTTTTTTGTTATAGTCAATAAACAAGCTAATCCCTGAATAGGCTGCGCAGTCGAATTCATTATTTGGAGCACAGGATCCTTGGGGAAATCAAGCACCCAAACCGGCTGCACCAGCAGGTGATCCATTCGGAGGCAATGTCTGGGGAGCACCAGCAACCGGAGCCCCTGCAAATAGTGGAAACGATCTCTTCTCTCAACCATTCTCAGCCGCTCCTGCCAAGAAAGACGATGCGTTCGGTGACTTGTGGGGTGGGTTCAAGTGATCAGGTGGAGGTGATGTGTTGTAATCATTTGTCACATTTATTGTAATCACTTGGTTTGTCCGTACCATAGATATCGTATTCTTCTCAGAACGAGAACACAGTGAGCAACGACCCGATACGTCCGAAAGCCTCCATTGCGCCATCGCACGTCTTATTATACTCGGTCGGCTAATATTTAGGCGAATCGAGTCAGACGCGAGCCGATGGCATTGAAGAGTTCGCGGGGGTGGAGGGCACTACTATACGTAAGGCGAACTATCTAAATGCCTAATTAGCACGCGATTTCGGTTGCAGAGCGAAGCTATAAATCGCGGATAGAAATTTCGACGTCCCCGCTCGCCCTCTTTCGACATATTTCCCATCCTTCCAGATGACGACTGAAACCCTGAACAAGACTGTATCCCAGGTGTTGGCCTCGCTCTCGCTCACTGGGTCCCCAGTTCCTATTCGCTCGTCTGGCTCGCTCGAGAAATACAATAAGCTCGATTTGACCCCGGTGATTGGGAGCGAATTCAAGGGTGTTCAGCTTGTTGAGCTTTTGAAGGCGGAGAACTCCAATACGCTGATCCGAGACCTTGCTGTTCTTGGTATGTGACCTCATACTCTCGTCAGGTTAATTATAGTTGACAGGTGGGTCTAGTCTCCGAGCGTGGCGTCGTTTTCTTCAGAAACCAGGAGATCACGATTGATGAACAGAAGCAGCTTGGCACTCGCTTGGGAGAACTTAGTGGAAAACCCGCTTCCTCTACGCTGCATGTGCACCCTCTTACGGAGACCACTGCGGAGCTTGGCGATGAGATTTATGTGATCTCGAGCGAGCGTCGTTCGGAGAACGCGCGTCCAGACTTTTCGCGACTTTCTAGGTAGGTCTTTATGTACCTAAGGCACCTTGTGTAGTGGCTCAAATCTCTTGCTTTCAGCCGTGGATGGCATGCAGACATTACTTTCGAACCCATCCCGTCCGACTATGCCATCTTAAAACTCCACACTCTTCCTGAATTTAACGGACATGTAACGGGCGGTGATACTTTGTGGGCTTCGTGAGTGGATTGGTTACTAAAATATTTCCCAATATTTACCTTGTTCTTATTAGAGGTTATGAGGTTTATGACCGACTTTCACCCTCTTTCGCTAAATATCTCGAGACTCTTACTGCAGCGCATGAAGCCCACTACTTCCGTGACGCCGCAAAGATGTT
>WSTH01001244.1:0-13826 GCA_019616345.1 Ceratobasidium sp. 395
GGGTATTCGAGTGCTTATATATGCGGGGACCTATGATTATGTGT
Organism: Ceratobasidium sp. 395; assembly: GCA_019616345.1. Taxonomy (NCBI): domain Eukaryota; kingdom Fungi; phylum Basidiomycota; class Agaricomycetes; order Cantharellales; family Ceratobasidiaceae; genus Ceratobasidium; species Ceratobasidium sp. 395. The sequence goes on from WSTH01001244.1 coordinate 45, forward strand.
GCAACTGGGTGAGTCGCGCATATAGGCACTTTCCGAGTAAGACTGATTGGACTTAGGTCGGTAATTATAACTGGGTGACCACTCTCGACTGGACTGGTAGGGACGAGTTTCACGCAAACCAAGCGCGCGACTGGTTGGTGGATGGTCGTGTTGCTGGGTTTGTAAGGTCTGGGGGTGGCCTAGCGTTTGCGACAGTCGATGCGGCTGGACATATGGTTCGATAGCTTATGCTTTAGCGTACTGCTCCCATTGACGAATCTATAATATAGGTCCCGTACGACAAACCCAAGGAGTCATTGGCCATGGCAAATAGGTGGCTTAGTGGCTTGGAGTTGTGATCAAGTGTCGGACTCAAGTTGCGAAAAACCTTCTGGGCGCGAACCGAGCCAGCATCAAGACCGGCTGACACAAACATGTAACTTTAGCTCGTTTCTTCGGCATCATTGCCTTAAACATAGCCCTCGAAAAGGAGACACGAGAGATCCCCAAAGCATAGATTAGACAACAAGCGCAAGATAACACGATACATTTTGTCCCTCGCTCAAAAGTCATCATCATCAATCTGGATCTCGTCCGCGTTGGCGGTATCCCCATTTTCAGCAGCCGGCTTATCCGCTCCAGCAGACCCGTTCGACTTGGCAGCCACAAACGCCGGCCCGCTCTTCTTGGCCTCGTTCTCCACCGCAGCCATCGCGTCCGAACTTTCCACAGCAAGCGCAGCCGCCGCGGCAGCCTTTTTCGCCCCACCTTCCCTCGCCATACTCGCCTGGGCAGCCAAAAACGACACCTCGGTATTATACTGCGCTTGGACCGACCGCTTGATCCTCAACATCTCTCTAAACGTGTCCTCCGACCCGGTCTCGATCTCGAACGTGTTCCACGCTTTCCAAAACTCGGGCGCGACGCGCGGATCGCAGAATTGAGACGCGTGCGCGAATATCGCGCGCGCTCGGTCAATTTCGCCCAGTTTGCGTTCGAGTTGGGCGAAGCGGAGGCACATTTCGGCGGTTTGTTTGTTTGGGAGGACTTGCAGTGCGCGTTCGTAGATTGGACGGGTGGCTGGGAGGCCAAAGTTTGCGCTGGCTTTGGCGATGTAGATTGTGAACATCTGCAGGCAGTCGTTAATACGAGAATACAAGGATGAGAGTGATTAGACGTACCTCGAACTTGTCCTGGTCGGCTACGACCTGCGTCGCACGGTCGTATATGTCCATAGCGCGTTTGGCCAGCCCGTGTTCCTCTTCGAGCTGTGCGTACATGAGGAACAACGACTTGCAGTGTTTCTGAGGACATTTTTCGAGCGCTTGTTCGAATAGGTCGCGTGCGCGCTCGAGTTTGGTTCCGCCCTAAATGAGAAGAAGTTGTAGATCAACAGTGAGAGGAAGAGGGAAAAGTGAACGTACGTATCGTTTGATAAACTTGGCCAGATAGATGTTCCAAATCTCGAACGCGATCGGGAACGTGAACAACTCGACGCCGCGTTCGTACACTTTGAAACTATCCTCGAAGTAATCGTTGTCTTCTAAGAAGCTAGCATAGTTCACGATAACCTACGTCAAAAGTCAGACACACAAAACACATGACTAGAAGGGGAGATCATACCTGAGCGTTGGCGATTTTAAGCTCCATCATTTTATCATAAACCGCCTTGGTCGTCTCAACCGTCCCAATCGCCTCTTCCAAATCCACATAACACGACCATAGCTTGAGCGATTTGAACAACCTCGCCTGTACGGGCAACGACTACATCCCCACCCACCACAATCAACACACACTCTCCCAAAAACCCAACAAAAAACAACAAAAAACACACCTGATCATGATAACTAATCTTCACATTCCTTGGCACCGCCGTCGCGCGCTGCATAACCCTCACAGCTTCATCAAAGTTCCCATTTCGAATCTCCATATCGCTCCATTCGACCCATACCTCGGCCAGCTCGTCTACGCTCTTGAACTGTATTTTTGTAGCGCTCTCCAGGACTCGTCGTGCGCTGGTTAGGTCCGGTTCGGATGTCCCCTCTACTCCGCCTGTTTCGTAGAATTTTGCAAAGTGGACGTAGAGCTGGTGTGCGTTTGCGGTTGTTTTTTTGGGGTTTATTGTTTTGAGGGCTGTTGTGTATGTTTCTGCTACCTGTTCCCGGTTATTGTGTTAGTGTGTAGGGAGGGAGAGGAGAGTGGGAGGGAGAGGAGATGGTACCTTTTCGTCATTAGCGCCCCACAACGCAACACGTTTTTCCCACTCTTGTACATCGTTGGGGTTCCGTCGGAGCAAGACGTCGTTGACGAGGAACGGTCGACGGTCCATGAGCGCTTCGAATTCGCGCATACGTGTGTCGAGTTCTGTTTCTGTTTCTGTGTTGTCTTCGTCCTACACCGAATCATAATTAGATCGTGGAAAAGAAGGGAGAGGGTGGGTTATCAGGCAAGGAAGGGAGAGGGTGAATCGCGGGTAAGGAAGATAGGATGTGAAAGGGAGGGAGAGGGAGTGAGAGGGAGAGAAAACGTACTGGATCAGGATTAGCGACTTCATCCATGAGCGCCGAAATGAGCGTTTCGGAAAACTCGGCATAGGCGTCGAAGATTTGCGTAAAGTCACGAATGGTGAGTACGCTCGCGAGGCCTGCTTCAAACGTTGCTGTAGCCTTTTACAACCCCCAAACTCAATTATCAGCCCCCCATTCAACCCCCAACTCGACTCAACGACTTGACACTCACCCGATCAAATTCACCCCTCTTAATCCAATACGTCGCTAACCCGGTCCAGAGTCTCCCCGCTTGATCTTTATACACCGCCAAGCCGTCGGTTTTGATAATCTCTTCGATGTCAAGTTTGTCGGTGTTGGTTGGATCTTCGTCTTTGTTGTATGGACGTGGGGCTGGTGCGTCTTTGTCTTTGTCGGTTGCAGTTGTGCCGGTGGCGGGTTGCATAGGACCTGCGAGACGGACGAGTGTTCCAGTCGAGGACACCGGTTCGGGTACGCTTGAATCTTGTTTAGGGGCCTCGGTGTCGGTTTGAGCTGGTTTTTGAGGAATCGAGTCGGGGTCAAGTCCAACGTCCTCGGCATACGCCTCCACAACGTCCAACCACTCTCCTAACAGCTGATACGCGCTCTTTCCCTCAGGACTCACATACTCCCCCCTCGCAGCGCTTCGTGCAAGCTTCAACAAAAGCTTAGCAGCTTCCAACGGACGTGGTTGTGGGTTATCCTCCGCCAATAGTAGACTAGTGTAATGTTCGGTGAGAGACGGGTCTGCGGCGAGGTATCGTCTAAAGACGTGTACGGTCGTTGGACCGCCTGCGTGTTCGGCCCACCTGAGGTAGCGCGGCCAGATTCGGGTGTGGAGGGAGGGAGGGAGGGTGCGGAGGGCGCGGTCGTAGGTCCGGCGGGCGTGTGTGCGGGAGAGGGCTGGTGGGCAGCGGGGGTGGGTGAAGATGGAGAGGTAGAGGAGCCATAGGCGGGGCATCTATCATCCCATTAGAATTAATTTAACAAGTAGATAAAGGGGATGAGAGAGGGAGGACGTACGGTTGGCAACCAAGTAAGCGCACGCTCGAATGTGCCCGCCAAAGCCTTCCACTCTTCCCAGCCTAACGCGCCGTCGAGCCCACCGTCATAAATCTCCTGCTCGATCCCTTCATCCTCCATCGCCTCTCGCATCTCTGCATACTTTTTCCGCGCCCCGGCCCGTTTCGGTTTCGTCCCTTTCCCGAGTACATAAAAACATCGCATCTGGAGGTATGCTTTCCACAGTTTAAACGAGCGCGGAAAATGGACTAGAGCAGATTCGAACAGGTACGTTAGTCTCTGGAGGTTCGTTCGCGCTATGGGTGATGCTAGAGGACCCAAGACGTCGTGTGCGTCGTTGAGAGATTTTAGTTGGGATTTTTGGCTGGCGATGGCGTGTTCTTTGACGGCCTGGATGGCGGACCACCATGATTGGAACGAGCCTGGGTTGCGTAGGAGGTCTTCTTCGCGGGAGATGTCTGAAGGAGAGAGTAGGGATGTGTTGGTCACTGGGGAGGGGATGGGGACTGTCACTGGCAGGACGCTCGCCAGTGCTTCCAGTGTGTCCATCGTCGTCGTCGTCCGCACGTGACAATCTTATCGTAAATTCCAGTTAGCGCCAAACTTACACCCGCCCACGATGGAGCATCTGCTCGCGCTCAAGGTGATGCGGCTGTCGGTACGTGTTCATACTAGTAGACATGGACTAGGCTGAACGCACGTAGCGCCCGTCGCTGGCAGCCCACGCCCAGCCATACTTTGCAGACTCCAACGCGCTCTCCGCACACGCCCAAGCCTCGCCTCTCTCCCTCGAACGCGCCTCTCCGCTCCCAGGAGGCCCACCTTCGACGCTTCGGGACCTAGCACTCTCACCCGTCCTACTCCTCCCCGAAGCGTTCGGGTCCATCTCGCTCGGCGAAACGTTTACGTCGAGTCTATGCGTCAACAACGAGAGCGCGCTCGAGATTATTGGATCTCATCTGCTGGTTGAGATTCAGACTGCGTCGAATAAAGTGCTTTTGGGGGAGATTGGGGGTATTGAGTCGAGGTTGCAGCCGGGTGAGATGTTGCAGCTTGTGGTGAGCCATGAGATCAAGGAGCTTGGGCAGCATGTGCTTGCGTGTACTGTGAGCTATCATGTTCCGCCTGCGTTGAGGAATAGTACGGTCCCGCCTGAGGATCCTGCGAATCCGACGTTGAGGACTATTAGAAAGTTTTACAAGTTTATGGTACGTCCCATTCCCATTTCGTTTCACTTCGATTATTGATGATGGATGGAGTAGGTGTCGAATCCACTATCAGTCCGTACAAAGGTCCACGTCCCCCGCTCCCCAACAGCACTCCTCTCACCGGTCGAAAGACATAAAGTCTTCCTCGAAGTACACGTCCAGAACTTGACAGCTAAACCTCTCCATTTCGAACGTATCCAATTCGAATGCGCCGATGGATGGAAACTCGACTCTCCCCCAGCCGGAGCGGACAAATTATCTCTGCTGCATCCTCAAGATCTAAGACAGTACATGTACATTCTCCTGCCTACACCCGAAGCGACGCCGAGTTTCCCGATCGCGTATCCCGCCGGGACGATTATTGCGCTGGGCAGACTGGATATGAGTTGGCGATCTTCGTTTGGGGAGCCGGGGAGGTTGCTTACATCCGTACGTCTCTTCGAACCAATTCACCTTGAAATATCTGAGTCCAATACACATGCCGTAGATGCTCTCCCGTAAAATTCCCCTCCCCCCAGCACCTCCCGCAGCATCCGCAATCCCGCCGCACCTCCAACGTCAAACCACAACAACACCCCGTCCAAATTCACCCGCACCGTACATCAAAAATCGAGCCAGCGCCCCCGTACCTAATCGACCGCAATCTCCAGCTCCGGGAAGACCCATGTCTCCTAGCGTTAGCTCGTTTAGCGGTGTAGGTGTAGGTGTAGTGGGCCCGCCGCAAGTGCCGACGGGGAAAGAAGTAGAGGTGGATTTGGTCGTGCGTGATATCCCGGGAAGTGTGTACCTCGATCGACCGTTCAAGGTTAAATGCGCGTTGGGTGTTATGGCTGCGTTGCCTGTTCCTCCAGCCCCACCTACTCCCACTCCCTCTACCGACACCCAACTGGTAGACATATCCTCCGACCCACCACCACCTCCTGACCCACCAAAACCTCAACGCGCCCGACTCATCCGCCTCGCGATCCAACATACGCACAACACACCACCCCAACCAGTCGTCCCGCCCGCTCCGATGGCGCCTGAAGTATCTTCTCCCCGGGCGTTACTTAGTGCTTTGTCGAGTCCTGGTGGAGCTGCTACACCCCGCGCTGGTGCTGGTCCTAGTAGTATTAGTATTAGTACAACAGCTCAAGGGCAGGCTCAGGCTCCGGTTATAGACCTAGGAAGCATCCTACAAGGCGAACCTCCCACATCCGAAAAATCCTTCCCAAGTCCATATAGCTCAACCGCCCCCGCCGAGTCACCCGCATTCCTCGGATCATCTCTTCACATCCTTCCACCCATCCTCCTATCCACACCAGCGGTGTACCCCGAAATTGGGTCCTACGCAGCAATAGCTAGAGCTAAGCAAGCTCAAGGACCTATAAAGGGGGAAGCGTGGGTTGAGTTTGAGCTTGGGTTCGTGTGTCTTGGTGGAAAGGGGGATGGTGGGGCGGGGAGGATGAAGAGGGTTGGGGGTGTTCGGGTTTTGGTTGTTGAGGATCGGGAGGTTGAGGGGGAGGGGGGTGTAGAGGGGGATGGGGAGAGGGGGGACGTGGTTAAAGGTGGGGTTGTGGTTAGGGAGTGGGATGTTATTGGTGAGGTGTGGGTTGAGAGGGGTGTGGAGGGTGGGTTGGCTTAAATGAATAGATCTAAAAAATGTAGCTTGATAAAAAAAAATCGTTGTACGAATTTCCTTGCCCATTTCGAGCTAAATGAGTCCCGTGGATCGACATAAGCGCCGTGACGATCAACCAGCGCAGTTCAACCCCTGAGTGGACCGCGTCCGTCGTTCTCTAGGACGCCGACAACCTGTGGCTTGAAACTACATCCCACTAATTCCATAGAACGATAACTAGCAACTTTACTTGAGAGTGTAACAAAGATGTCGATTGCGCTCGTATCGAGCCCGTTTTTGGATGAGCAGGCTGCGCGGATACGCGCGAGGAGTTTGTCGTGGGAGGTGAGGATTCGTTGTATCATCTATTGGTTTGGAAGTGTTCTGATCTGCTCCTCCAACTCATACTACTCTGCTACCACCGATCAATTCAAAACTCCAACCCTCATTCCTTACCCAACCCGATAACAGAGCTACCAACGCGCAGGCCAAATCTCCACAACCGACCTCGCCCAACTGAAAAAAGTAGACAAACAACCGGCAGCAAAAGTAAACTCGGTCCTACTAGGCGAAGGCCCTCATTACGCGCTCCTCTACGTCTCGATACTCAAGAAACTCGCGCGGACAGAGCCGACGCAGGCGGTGCTGGTGATGATCGGCGATGCGCTCGTCGATCATGAGGAGCGGGCTGGGTTGTTTCTTAGGACGGGCGATGAGGACCCAGAGTTGCCGTTTGGTCCGTTTGTCAAGTGAGTTTGTAATGTTTAGCTATGGGGTTTAAATTGTTTCTCTTATCTTTGTTTTTTGAAGGGCTTTGGATTCGGACGACGAGTTTGTCCGACTCAAGTCTGCTCAACTCCTCACCGCACTTCTCACACTCCCGACCCAACCGCCAACCCCAGCCCACATCCTCACACCCCTCCTCCACAAACTCTCGATCAACATCTCATCCTCCTCTCCACACGCTCAAGACGTCTCGCTCCAATGTCTCGCCGCGCTCCTCGCCCTTCGTCCAGCGCGCACCATCGCATGGCAAGCGCCCGGGCACGAATCCGTACGCGCGGTCGTCAAGTTGCTCAAAGGTCCGCCTGCGCCGGTTCCGCAGACTGCGTATTTGGCTGGGTATTGTATGTGGTTGATGAGTTTTGATGAGGATGTGGCGAAGGGTGTGAATGCCGAGTTTGATGTTGTGCCTGTGTTGGTTGGGATTGCGCAGGGTGCGGGGAAGGAGAAGGTTATTAGGGTTATCATTGCTACGTTCAAGGTGAGCTTGAGAGTTTGGTTTGGGCTAGAGGGTGTTGGACTGAAGGATTGGTTAGAATCTGGCGACCAAGGCTCCGGCGCAGAATCTGCCGTCGATGCTTGTAGCCAAGCTACTTCCGTTTTGCAAGAACTTGGCGACGCGCAAGTGGACGGACGAGGAGATTCTTGAAGATGTGACGTTCCTAAAGGACTTGTTGCAGCAGAACTTTGAGAGCTTGTCGTATGTGCCATTTCCTCTACGCCGGATACATTGTCTTAAAACTGTGGACAGAACATACGACGAATACACGAGCGAACTTGCGTCGGGGCATTTAAGCTGGTCACCGGTGCACGAGTCCGAATCGTTTTGGAAGGAGAACGCTGTGAGACTAGATGAGAAAGACTTTGCGCAGCTCAAGTAGGTGGATCTTCATTTAGGCTTGTCCAGTGCTTATAGATGTATATTCAGGCGACTTGTCGAGCTGCTCAAAACCTCTCAAGACAATACTGTCCTAGCCGTGGCAGCGCATGATCTAGGGCAGTATGTCAAACACCACGATCGAGGAAAGAAGTAAGCCTAGTTCCTTCCTACTTGTGTCGAATCGAGTGCTAACGGACGTCGCAGGGTGGTAACAGATCTGGGCGGCAAGGCCCGTGTGATGGAGCTCATGACCCACCCGGATGCAGACGTACGATACCGTGCGCTTATTAGCGTACAGCGACTCGTGAGCACGCCGTGGGTGGTGAGTTAGATGACCTCTATCGAGCGGGGATATATGAATTCGTGTGTATTTGGAATACAAACGCTTTTAACGTCAACACAGCACTATTGCTTTGGGCCGGCAATCGCCCTTCGTGTCTGTTGCTGCGCGTCATCAAACCTGCGCACGATGACTTCGCATTTAGCCGTCTGGCAGATATGTTTCGCCGATTTCTTCACGTCTTCTGAAAAGAGCGATAGTCCGGCCGCTCGTTCCACGGCTTCCACTGTAAACGCATAAGCTCTCATTAATCGAAAGCTGTGTGCAGAAGGACGTACCCGGGACTACAAATTTGGTAAGCGGTGTCTCGTCTGGGATCTCCGAGTTGGGAAGGACAAACGCTCCGACGGAAATCTCGGCAAGCTGAGGTGTAGCCGGCGAAGCTGGTCGAGAGCCGAGGACGACCTTGGCAAAGTGAGTTGGGACGGAGACATTGGGCGGGTTTCCGATTACTTCGTATGTCTGTTCCACCAAGCGTGTCAAGATTGGGACGAAAAAGAGAGGCGGAGACATACCACCCGGTACTTTCCGTCTGGATCTTGCTTAGGTAGATAGAGAGGGACCGTAAAGACAAATACATCTTGGAAGGTGGTGGTGAGGCGCCGGCACCAATCTTCAGTATATGCCCAATCTAATGGAGAGTCAGCCAAGGGAGGTGCATATACACAAAAGATATGAGCATACAATGTCTGTTGAACCCCGCGCCTACTTGAGGCGCAATGTTGGAGAGAAGGAATGTTTCATTCATTGCTTCCTGTGGTGATAACCCTCAGTATTGTTAGCGGTCACCCATACTCAATGCTCACCTGTGATATCTTCGCATCTGCTGCAGGCACCCTGTCTCGCCCCCGTATTAGAATATTCGACTCAATAATTCAAATGAACTTACATATGTCCTCGATCATAGCCACTTCTAAAATAATCCTGGAGGCGAGCACGGAACGGAATCGGGAGGTTAGGATCCTCAGCAAAGTTGGATTGGGACCTATCGCCCTTGTTGCTCTCAGAGCCTGGTCCAGCAAGGGACGTTCGCGTAAGGTGTTCGGCCGTCTGTGCGCCACATGTTTATGAGTGCATAGGCTGGGTGGGGAGCATTCGTATTACCTACCCAGGCAGGATGTCTTAAGCGCCTGTCGTAACCGGCAACGTACGCTTTCCGCGTTATAAAGTCTGAGATAGGACCTACAATGGATCGTTATTGAAGTACGCTGGGAGAACGGTTGTATCATAAAGAACTTACCGGGATTCCCATACCTCAAGACATCACTGGACACGGTGGGCGAGAGTTGCGCGATTCCCTGGGGTCCAGCTTGTGTAGTCTTTACGAGGGGACCTCTCACTTGCATTGGTGCCGTAGTAGGTCCCGCGACCGATTGAGCTTGTTTCCTCGATGCAACCCCAGCAGCAATCCCAGCTCCCAATGCTGCGCCAACTGAGAAAACTGCGACATGTGCTAGCATCGCAGAAGGCATGGCGAAAGGCTCAAAGCCAGCGTTGAAGCGATGATGGTAGATCAGAGAAATGTGATTGCCAATTGATCCGGACGCAAACAGATCCCGACACCAGCGCTAAAGCTTTAGCTCCGCTTCTTGTCTACCGCGACGACGTCACCCCCCTCGGCAGTCCCCGGCGCTTCAAGATTTATCTCATTACTCATATAAATTGCTTAAATACTCTCAGATCCTACTCTACGAGGATATGGCTGTCGATCCGGAGGATGTTGGAATACTACAGGCCGCGCATGCTGCAGACTCAGAATATATCCTCCGGCAGTATAGTACAAGAGGTACGGTACCAAAATACTGGTCTGCACCTGTGAGAATACTCTTGAACTGTTAAACTCTAGGCTACCAGACGTTATCATTTGTTGCGCCTCTCGCATATATTGGGTACACCGTTGCAAAAGGAAAACCTTGGACGCTGAGCCAAACCTTACGGGCAACTTGGATGGGTGGATTGGGAGGTGCTGGAGCTGGAGCTGGCGTGGGCTGGGCATGGGCTTCGAGTGTCAGCCCAGGGCGGGTCCATAAGGCCCGAACAAAAATGGCATACGACGTGAGTGCAATAACGTTCGCCCGCTATTGATGATCCTAAACGCGATAATACTAGCGAAATATCCTTCGTCTGAACGATCACTCCACCATTGGAATGTTACTGGGTGGAATGATCACGCCTGCAATTCTCCTCAAGCGTGCGGGCATAGTAAACCTCGTCTTGGGTGGTGCTGGGCTTGGTTCCTCGGTTGGCGCGGGCGTTCATTTCTGGAGATCACTCACCGAGCCAGGAGTGCCGGTAGCGCCGGGCCCTGTCGTCCCTGCCCCCTCGTGATTACTCAAAGTTGTTTTTTTGAGTCGCTATTACAACCGCAACTTCCTTATCTGACATATGGTGAACCAGCCCGAAGCCCTCTTACTATTGTTTCTTCACTACAAACACCTCGATCGCCCATTCTGCTGCCGCTTTCATCTGCTTGTACAGCTCCTTCTCCAAAACATTCTCCGGCGATATACCTTGGCCTACTTCTTGACATGCATCCACGAACTCTTTTGCGACCTGGCCGGCTTGCTTCATTGAGATCGCCTCTCCACTTTTGGATGCGAATGCTATTGGGAGTAACGCGTGCTCTGAATGCGTCAATCGCCTGAACCTAAGTTATTCATTTTAACTAATGTCAGAATCATGGCAGCTAGGTGGCATTACTACATTGCCAATACTCACCACCACCGTGCGTTTCCGTAATCTCCATCTCTGATATGTGTGAGCCCATGCTGATAGTCTGCATCGTATACGCCCTACGCTACGCCGTTGTCCGACCGAATTAATCGAAAAATTAAACACGCACACTATAATACAACCCCTCCACGATTGGGTGCGTAGCCTTGAGGTCATCATTCAAAAGATGTAAGGAAGCCAGCAGAGGACGAGGGGGTTCTGATCCGTCAGGTAATCTGAATCCCGCGATTTCGGCGGTCAAGTCAGGGTCGTAGATGTTTTGAGGGCGGAGCCGAATTGCAAGGGGATCACGCTCGAAGAGTTTGTGAAATAAATGAGGGGGAAGGTAGGTCGCTGCCATCGTGGTCTGTCCCGGCTCAGTGGCGAGCTGTTAGCCGTTTGGTCCAAAGGCCAGATGACGTTGAGGCATCTTTTATATTTACCTTGGCAGGACTGACACGTGTTGCGCGCATATAGCCTGCCAATCGTTTCTCTCGTTCGAAAAACTCGGCGTTAATTCAGTTCTAAAGGCGGTGTCATATATCACAAGCCACACCTATTAAGAGCCAAACACCCTTGGTAGCGTAGTACAAGAAGTACGCAATTAGGACACCTTGCTACGACCACGTCTCCGCCACTCAGCCTCTCTTCCGAAAAGCACCAGCTCTCGTTCAACCTTTACGTACATATGCTACACATACTGTCAGACGGGAAGGACGTTGGAGGCTTGTATTCACCGTCATTCACTTTGTAATTGGTACTAGGCTAAGGTAGCTCAGCCAAGGATGGTGATAGGATGTGTATTGTGTACCGACTTTGAGCGGATTTCTATGGCAAGAATTACTGTCCAAAGGGCTATTATATTATAGAGCCCGTCGAGAACACACGCGTTTGAGCAGTCGCTTTACAACTGAAAGCCTCTCCTAATGCACTGTGCGACAGTCAAACACTCTTACGATTGCTATCCTGGTACCGCCCATCCAATACACTAGTCTACAACTTCGCTCGGCGTTACTGCTTCTTCGCTACATATTCTTGGATCGACCATTCCGCTGTCGCCTTCATCTGTCTATACAGTTCCTGCTCCAATCTATATTCTGGCGAAGTACCTTGATCAACTTGTTGACACACGTCGACAAACAACTTTGCGGCTTGGCCAGCCTCCTTCATCACCGCTGCCTCCGCGGGTTTGGATAGGAATGTCTCCGAAAGTACTGGGTGTGCCATACGCGTTAATCGTCTAAACCTTTTTCCGTTTTTAATGCTGTCGAACCAATCGCATTACAATAACGCTCACCACCGTCGTGAGTTTCCATAGTCCGCATCCCTAATATGCGAAATCCCATGCTGATAATCCGCCTCATATATACCCTGAGTTGGACGGTGTTAGCCTGTTGATCTATACAGGGACGAGAGAATAAAGACGCACGTTGTCATACATATTTTCCGCAATCGAGTGCGCAGCCTTAACGTCGTCGTTCAGCAGGTGTAAGGAGGCTATGAGGGGGCGAGGTGCGTCCGAGCCATCCACCAGTTTGAGGTTCGCGATTTGAACGGTTAAGTTAGGGTCATAAGCCTCCTGAGGACATAGTTTCATCTCGAGTGGGCTACATTCAAAGAGCCGATAGAATAGGTCTGGGGGAAGATATTTTGCTGCCATGGCTGCTTGGGGAAGATGGAAAGGGCTTTGGCTTACGGGCCAGTGCTATATCAATGTTAACAGCATTGGATCCCTGACGGCTCCAACACGTGGCTCACATATACATGTAGCCACAGATATTTGCGGTCGAAATTAATTGGCAAACGTAAGAATTCGTTACTACTTCTTTACGACAAACTCCTGAATCGACCACTCAGCTGCCTCTTTCATCTGCATATATAGTTGCTTTTCCAACACATGGCCTTTCGACGATCCCTTCCCTACTCGCTCGCATTCATTCACGAATTCTTCAGCGATTGTCCCGGCTGCCTCTACTGAGGTTGCTGCAGGGTAATTCTTCATCAGCAATGGGCCGGTTGTGCGTGTTATTCGTCTGAACCTGGGTTGCATAGTATTGGTGTCAGCTCGAGTAACCAGCAAAGTCAAGAAAACGGACCACCACTGAGCATTCCAGTAGTCTCCGTCTCTGATGTGAACGAGTCCATGCTGGTAATCACAATCGTATATGTCCTACAACACAGCTCCGAAGCGTCAAGCTGCCGAATTAACTACAGATGTACCGGAGCGAAGCGCGTACCTTATCATACATAGGCTCCGCAATGGTATGTGCGGATTTCATGTCATCGTTCAAAAGATATAGGGATGCTAGAAGAGCGGGTGGAGCATTTGAACCATCTGGTAGCTTAAGGTTCTTGATTTGTTGAGTTAGTTCAGAGCTGTAAAGTGCCCGAGGACATAAAGTAACGGTTGAAGAATCTCGCTCGAACAGTTTGCGATACAAATCAGAGGGTAAATATGAAGCTGCCATGGTGGTCGACGCGATCAAGACCTGGGCATGACATACCTTATTGCGAATTCGGAAACGGTTTGCGGTTGATCGGCTCCACTGCCGAAAAGTGGAAAAAAGAGCGCGAGTAAATGCCGTGTATCCCGGCGACGGGGGACGCAATCGAGATGTAAGATACATAAATAGAACCGCGCGAAAACTGCGCGTACAACGGTGTCAATTAATTATGAAAAAAACGATATCTGAATTCGAGCCACCCAAACCGTAAGCCGCATGTATCTC